>JAVJIF010004191.1:0-215582 GCA_038442645.1 Agave tequilana
GTCATCTTCAATCTTGGTGAATGTGTGAAAGGTTGTAATTTTTCTCCAATCATTGACTATTGGGGTTAAGTTGAGGTGTAACAACTACTCCTAATGGGCTATGTCGTTATTAAGAGTTAGGTCACGATGCTAAAGTCCTAATGCAGTCATTGAACTTGTGATTTTCAGCAAAAGCGTATGAATCGTCGTTCTGTTGGTGCACGACTTCCAGACCATCTTCTTCTACATCTTCTATAGGGACTTCCACCAAGAGTGTTTTGGTTTGACTCGGGCAACTGGGTTGCAAAGTTTTATACCCCTGACAACTATACTACTGGTACAACGGGTTGGCTTTCACTGGTTCACTAACCATTTTCCTCTCAAAGGTTATCGGTTTTGTGTTAGATGAACCCGTTGGTTTGAACTTGAAGAACTAGATACTGATTTGCTGTGGGCTGAGAAGGAAGGATTATAACTAGGATTGTCGGCAGTTGTGGTCTTAAAGCTATCCCTAAAATCCGTTCGGTGAAAGAATGATCCTCTAGACTCATCTAGGTCAATAACTAATGGATATGCCTGTTCTAAAGTCGTGATGCTTCTAGTTATGAGCTCTCGGCGGTAGTCATCCCTGAGACATGTCTTAACCTAGAAATGGTCTATTCGGAGAATCAAACTCGATGACAATGTACTAATTCAAGTATTTATCAAACTTTGCGATGTAATCGGTGACAGTTTCACTTGTCTATCAATTGTGTCTGAAAGAAGGTGGAACATATTTCAGTCTAAATTTCTCTTTCATACCTTCCCAAGTCTCAACTAGCTCATCCGTTCTATATCTCATCACCCTTTCAAGGTTCTCTTAATATTGTCTGACTTGTCCAGTTAGTTTCATCATAACAATCGAATTTTTCTAGACTCAGACATGTCACACCAACGAAAATAGCAGTCCATAACTAGTTGCCATCTATGTAGCCCTGGGATCTAAACGTCCATCAAAGGAAGGAGTATCTACTTTTATACTTTTGATATACTGAGCATCCCGGTCCTCAGTGTAGGTGGATTGAGCTTACCTACGCTGGGGTGATCTATTGTTAGCTCGAATTCATTATCCTCTACATGATCTGAGGTTCTCTTTTGTTAATTTCTAACCTATCAAGTCATGTGGCTAAATCCCTGCAATGACATCAGCCCGATGTTTATACTCTTACAGTTGTTGGTCCATCTTAGCAAGGTGTGTTAAGTGTGTCCTTAAGGCTAAGATCCATGAATGCAGAAGTTTCTCTTACTGAAAAAGTTTCACTACTTCTAGTTTTCATGCAAATTACTAACTGGTTCTAAATGCAAACTATCCTAGGGTGAGGTGCATGTAGGGGTGGCAATTGGGTCGGGTCGGTCTAATGGGGTCGGGTCTTAAATGGGTCGACCCATAATCGGGTCGGGTCGACCCGACCCAGTTATTTATATGGGTCAAAAATCCAAACCCCAACCCGACCCAGTATTATGTGGGTCGACCCGACCCGACCCATTTGACCCATTTAACTAAATGGGTCGGCCCGGTCGGGTCGACCCGTTAGCGGTAAATGTTTTGTAGGAACCTTGTTCTTGCATTCTATAAGTAGATGACAGTGGCATAATGTTAGTTTCAATAAGTTAAAAATCATAAAATCATGTATATCAAATGCAATGCTTCTTATTCTCTGAAATAAAGGTGAAAGTATTAGTGGATTGAGACAAACTCAGGATTGTTTATGCAATATAATTTTGTTTATTTATGAGAATGTAGTTAAAATTAAGGGGCTTTAGGTTTTTCATAGAAGATTGTGCAATGTGTATGGTGTATTGGATTTTGATAAAGAGGATGGAGAGCTAAATTATGAAGTCCCTGAGCGGAAATGATAAATGATTCCCAAAAAAAATCTCTGGATCAAAATATAAAAAGGTAAATGGGTCTTAGCGGGTCTTAGCGGGTTTGGTGGGTTTGGGTCGACCCGACCCATTTATTAATCGGGTCTAGTGGGTCGACCCGATTACGACCCAAACCCGTATAGCTCAAACCCATACCCACTTACTCTGGGTCGGGTCGGGTCGGGTCTGGCGGGTCGGGTCTGAATTGCCCCCCCTAGGTGCATGATAATGCAGGAGGATCAAAGATCAATTAATAATAAGTAATATCAACTTTTAAGCTTTATTAATTAATACGTGATTAAGTAAATATAATATTGAGACAATGATTAAACTTCATACGCTAACACAGTAAATTCTTCAATCAATTCAAGAGATAACTAATTCAAGTTAATTGAGTTCACAGTTAAAATCAATTTTGAATCTCAGTTAGGTTAGATTCACACAAACTCACTTTTTTTTGAGCAACACTCAATAAATTCTATCTTGTGATAGAGTTAAAGAACTACTATCTAGTTAGTGAATGAAATAACTAAATAGGAAATCCATTATTATGTGGTAGAAGGTCGTAGCTCGAACTTGAATGTGAGGGCTATAGAGTATATTTCTGATCTCCACGAATCTACTGCTTCGACAACGGCTTGATTCGGGCTTGAATGAGCTCAGAATAACTTTCAGAAGACTGACTGAGTCAGTCTGAGCTCACACGAGTTAACTCGCTGAGTCAACTCGACTGAGTTGGATGGCTCTGAGACGGCTCGGACTGAGCAGCGACTCCGAGTGAGCTTGGTCTAAGCTGACGACTCTGGGTCGGCTCGGCGCGGTTCGAGCTGGCAGGTGGCGACTCGGATCTCTTGACGAGCCGATGACGTCAGCAAGCGAGCCGGCTCTGGCGGGTCAGATTCGAGTTGGAAACGGGTCAAGTCTCTTAGTGAGTTTGAGATTTTTACCCGAAATCAAATCCAACCCTAACTTTACCCAGATCCTGAGCTACTACAGTGAGGGCTTGGCGGCGGATCTCTGATCGGCGGCGATGAGTGGACGATCACAATGGGCGGGAAGGCGATGACACAGTTTTCTCGTGACAACGATAGGACCTGGCGGTGGTCCGATGTCGCTGATTTAGCTTCGAGGGTGTCGACGAAGGTGAAGATATGGCGGTGATGTTGTTTGTGAGGTCGGCACGACGACGATGGTGAAGAGAAGTGGAGAACTATGGTGGTGTGTTGAGATCTGACGGCAAGCACACTGCGGTGGTGGTGGGGCAGTAGGAGGAGGAGAAGACGTTGAGGAAGATCTGCGCGAGGATGTGGCGGCTGTAATGTGGTTTCGTCGGTAGTAGGAGAAAGTGTGGGCGACGACGGTGTCAACGGTCGAAGATGAGGAATTAGATTTGAGGGGGCAACGACTAGGATTATGATGGGGAAGATGAACAATGCGGCGAGACATTTTTCTTTTCTTTTTTAATCTAATTTGAATTCAAACTACAATTTAATTACGATCTAACCCAATTAACAATCTATCAACAACAAAATCAATTTTATTATTTTAATTGCTTATCCATGTATTGAAATTTTTAGAGGCCGAATGATCTGTAAAATTTTTAGGTTTTTCTGACGATGAATAATGAAAAGAATTATTATGTTGAAGAAAAAGAGTGTGTGTACTAATCAATGACTATGTTAATTAATTATGTGGATGTGTCAATGTGTGTGCATTAATCATATGTAAGACAAAAATTGTGTGCCAATATCCGTGCCTCAGTTGTATCCACTGAAAAAGAAATTTTCCTAGGTTTGGCCCTACTAATTGTGGTTGTTTAAATTAAAAGTCTCTCATTCACAAGGCCTAAACTGAAAATGGGCTGGACCGCTTCAGGGCTCTGGTTGGGGCTACTGAGCGAAAAGTTGCAGTTGTGACGTTTCTCTAGCATTGTAAACTCCAATAATTGGGAGCATATATTTCCATCCTAAAAGTGAACAAGGGACCCTCAAATTGATGAAACACCCCCTTTTTTTAATGTCAAATCTGTTCGACCAGATCAGACCAAACAGACCAGAGTCTGAGGGGTTGAGAAGGGCGGTCATGGGGGGTAGGGGAGCTCTGGGGAAGGAGAGAGGAGGCGGGGGAGGGGGAGGGGAGGAGGGAAGGGGGAGTGGGGGAGGCTGGGAGAGAAGTGGAGGAGGGAGATCGGAGGGGGGGTGGGGGGTGAGGGAGGGAAGCGGGGAGGAAGAAGAAAGGGGCGTTTTGGACTTTTCAGCAAGGGTGAAATGTCAAAAAATAATGGCACACTTGTAATAATTTATCGAGTGCCTTCCTTATTTTTTGGGTGAAAACATCTGTTTTCTGCTCTCGCCCCTCAATTACCTCTATTGTAATTAATTGTAGTTTGACCTTAATTTTTTTGAATTAAATCGATCCAGATTACACTCTAGAAAACTCTGTCAAGACGGTTCGTTCGACAGCTGTTTGGTCTGAGTCCGGCCAACATTGGCCAAACAATTTCTTTTTTGCTTAAATAGTGATGGCGAACAAAAAACTTTTGTTCGGCCATTGTTGCCGAACAAAATACTTTAATTCTGTTCAGTCATTGGTCGAACATTTTAACAATGTCTCAATAGAGGAGAACCATACACGATTGTCAATTGATAGAACAACCTGACCGAGAAGAGAGCTGTGACGAACTTTGTCATTCCTACTTTGGCAATTTCATCTTTACCCATGTTGCACTAGTTGAGGTCCCTCAAGCTATAAAGCAAAATAAACAGATGCTTAGTATTATCTCCGTGCAATTTGTGGTAGGTTTTTGTGCACAAGTCTGATTTAATACAGTCAGAGAATCTTGAAAAAATTACAATTATTCGCCTCTGCATCATGTAAGGTGTCTTTTTAAAAACCTGTTTAATATTTTGTACCAAATGAATCATTTAGCTAAAGTTAAATATAATGTCATTATTTTTCAGATGGATGTGGCACTCCAAGCACATTGAATGAAACCAAAAAACTTAAGAACGAAGAAGATGTTCTTAAAGAGCTTCTTGAAGTATTCTCACATCTCCCGAGAAGACATTTTAAAAGCACCTATGGAAAAGTTTTTTCATCTGGATTGAGTGTTCATTTAGAACTTCTTATCCCAAACAATTTTGTTTGGCCAATATTAGCTGAACAAAGAACTTGTGTTCGATCATTGTTGGCCGAATGTTCTGTATGAGTTCGACCAACAACGACCGAACACATACAGAATATCCGGCGAACTCAGACCGAACACTGTTGAACGAACCCATCTCGACAGTTTTCTTGAGTGTGATATGGATAAATTTAATTCAAAATTTTGAATTCAAACTACAATTTAATTACGACCTAACCCAATTAACAATCTATCAACAACCAAATCAATTTTATTGTTTAATTGCTTATCCATGTGTTGAAATTTTTAGGGGCTGGCTGATCTGTAAATTTTTCGGGTTTTTCTGACGATAAATAATGAAAGGGATTATTGTGTTGAGAAAAAAGAGTGTATGCTCTAATCAATGACTATGTTATTAATTAGGTGGATGTGTCAATGTTTGTGTATTAATCAATATGTAAGATAAATTTGTAATTTAGGTAACTAGAGGGTTTATTTTAGTCTTTTATGAAGGGTTCTAATAGTCTGCAACTTTTTTTAAATTTTTGCTTTTCTTAATCAATTTATTGTGTGTCAATATCCGTGCCTCAGTTATATCCACTGAAAGAGACAAATTTCTCAGGTTTGGCCCAACCAATTGTGGTTTTTTAAATTAAAAGTCTCATTCACAAGGCCCAACTGAACTGAAAATGGGATGGACCGCTTTTGGACTCTGGTTGGGGCTATTGAGCGAAAAGTTGCAGCTGTAGCATTTTTCTACCGTTGCTAAACTCCAATAATTGGGAAGCGGATATTTTCACTCTAAAAAGTGATCAAAGCACCCCCAATGTTGGAGGCCCCCCAAATTGACGAAGACATCCCCTCTTTTTCAAAAATGTCGGGGTGGTGTCGGCATTGGGTGGACATATCCGCTCCCCAATAATTGTGCTTACTCTCGCCTCCCTTTTCCATTCTCTCTTTCGATTCTTCTATCGCTCCTGAATCGATCATGGCGACCCGTCTTCTCACCCGATCCAAAACCCTACCCCTAACCCTAAAACCGCAGCCTCCTCAATCAGCCCTCGCAGTCCCGTGCGGCCCCTCCATTCGCTCCCTCCCCCTCTCGATCTCGGATCGTATCAGTCCTCAGATTCGAGATTCCCTTCGGCGCGAATCGTGCGCAGACCCGATCTCGCCGCCGGTTCCGCTTCGCCGGTTATCTTTTCCATCCTTGGATCCAAAAGGTATAGTTCACGTTTCCTATTTTGTGTTTATTTCGGGTTTCCTTTGATTTAGATTTTAGTCGATTCATTATTGAGTATTTGGTAGGTAGTTTCAAGGCATAAACTGTTGTTGTAGATATTAGGGATCTCTTTCAACGTGTACTTATTATTTTTAGTGAATTGTTAGTAGTAGAATTAAATGGTAGAAAATTTTGTTTCAATCCTCATTTAGCTGAGGGTGAAGATTGTATATTAAAGCGGTATTTTGTTCGTGTTGTATGCCTGACTGAATATTTCTTTAATCATACTCGGTCGTTTGGTTATCTAGTAAATGGTCCTACAAGTATTCTTTTGGAATAATGCCTTCATGGGTTATTTAACAAATTATAGTTCCTTATATATACTTCATGAATGTTTTTGATGAACTCAAGTATTTCGTTATCCTTGCAATCTTTATATATTGTTTGCTTAATTTTTCGTCTACTGTTAACAGCTCATTGCTGTTCTTTGCATGCATGTACTTATTATTTCTATGCTATTGTTAGATAGAGAAAAAAATTCTTAAAGTTTTTTAGTTTGTAGTTATTTGACTGTGTTGATGGAGTTGTGAAATTGTTATGTATCATTGGCCTGCCAAGAATTAGTATAGTTACGAAAGATGGGGTGGAACTAGAATTTTCATTCAGGGGGGCCACAAAATAAACCAATTGTTCTCCTGTAAAAAAAAAAGAACAGAATGAACCCAATAGATATGCTCATTTGTCAACATGTTAATAGAAAGGTAAAAGTGGTGATGGGGTTTCATAACAGAAGATAACTTTATTGACTCGCAAAAGAAAATTCGTTTTAGAGAGTGAGTAACAACCTTAAGAAATGGTTGGGTCAGTTTGTTTTCTTTTCTCTACTTTTTTAACTGTTGATTTAGTTGTGAAAGTTACTTTAAAATAATGAGAAGCCAATCTACACATTACGTAACTAAGTTGGCATCTTCATTAATCTCTTGACTCAATTGCAATATTGATTTTGAGAAAGCTTTATCAGCCTACCTATAGTTACATATTTGGATTACTAATGACAACGTTAAGTGTAACAAAATGGTTATAAATATCAAAGGTAGTTATTTCTTAATTGTTTGATAGTTAAAACATAAGAAATAAATTATAAACCAGGTGATTAGATTTTGATTTATCATTGATGTGAGCTTAGCTTTATTGGTCAATTGAGAAAGTTTGTTAAAATGTAGGAAATAGCTGGCAATTTTCATGCACCTTGAAATCTAAATAGCAAGTGCGACTTTAGAATGAGAAAATGCTATTTAAAAAAAAGATGAGGCTAAAATTAGGAAATAATTGGCAATACTCCATTCATCTAAGAAACTTAAATAGCAAGGACTTTAGAATGTACACAAATATAATTAAAAAAACAATAGCACAAATCAACAACAATGAACTTTATATATGATTTTTCCCATTCCGGGGGCATGTGGGTCCCCAGAATGGCATGTAGATCCACCTTTAGTGAAAATGTATGCATATCGTAAGGATTTCTACATTTGTGACAAATGTTAGTTGACTTGATGGATTAGAGACTGGTGTTTGCAAAGATCATATTTCTGGTTATGAAAATTAGACATAAAGGAAGTATCTATTTAGGCATGCTTAGTTTTTTCATCTGGAGGCAAAGCTCATATTATTGTATTTGCTTAGGCAGGCTTGTAATATTGTTGTGAAGATCATATTGTTGTTTTGCCTTTGCATTAGTGTCTTGTATGTTGTATAAGATCATATGGGAAAGTTGAAGGCAAGTGGATTCAAAGATCTTTGGATGTGTAGATCCATAGAGTTAATCTAAACTATATTTTTGGCATGATCTATATGGGCACAAAATTGTTAGCATTATATATTTTGATATTGGATGGATACATTCCTTTCAAGAATAATTTGTATTCAATCTTTTGTTATATTTAATGGTCTACTTGGAAAGAGGCTGGTTCAAAAGATTTCCTTTTGTTAGAATTGTGTTGGGGTTAACAGTGTATGACTAATAAATGACCAAAACAGGAAAGTAAATATGTTGATTAAGGTAGATGTCATGTATTAGTTAAGCTTTTGAAGTGAGCATATATTGAAGTTGATTTTTTTGAAAGATTATGCACTCTCATTGACTATAAAGGACTATACCAGTCGATATAATGGATAGAATAGGATGAATTTGAGAACATCTGCAAGCCATGAGGACATGTGTCGAAGAACAAAATGCAATCCTAATTTCAAACCCAAAGAGTTAGCATTACAATAGTAGTTAAGATAAATAATTCTTGTATTATAACTTGTTGGATAATTCCAAGGCATGATGGAAAAGGTGGAGGGCTGATGACCTGGTTGTAGGGGTGCCATCGTATGCGGATTATCCGCGGTTATCTGCACTCTAATCCGCCTTCAATTCGGATACGAATATCATTTTTTCACATTCGTCAATATCTGAATCCGTATCCGAAGGTTAGTGCGGATACAGATATGGTAAAGGGAATATCCGATCCGTATCCGATCTGATATCTGAAGGTTGGGTGCTTGATAATGATATTCGTATGGAGAAACTGTTTTTTAGTGGAATGAGGCAATATGTTTTGATAGTTTAAGTTAGTGAAAAAGTAATAGTGGAAAGTATCTGATTCTTGTAAGAGTAGCAAGAGATATTTTGAGATTTCGCCCCATCAACCGTGACATTCGAATCGGCATTTAGTACCAGAGGTCGTGTAATCCATTGCTATAGAAGCCGAAAGACAATTGATACGGTAAAAGTATTGATATTTACACAATATTATCATAGTATGTATCACATTTTATATTGTTGTAGATGAGATAAAATGTAATATAACTATATTAGTTTAGTTTATTCGTTACCATATCCATTTTTGCATATCGATTAGTATCCGTATCCGATCCGTATCCGGTATCCGATTTTGGCGGATACGGATATCATTTTTTCACATCTGCCATATCCATATCTGTGTTCGTATCCGAAGGTTGGGTGCGGTACGGATGTAACGGTCCCAGATAATAATAACCTCAATTAACTTAAACATTCTTATTAGTCAAAGATTATCATAATCATCTATAATTTCTTAAAAATTTTGATAGCTCCTTTGTATTTAGTCACTTACCCCAAATACATAATATATCCATATCAACCTACACGGCCCATCTCAATCAATACATGAATCAACTCAAGTTCAACTACACATCATAATAAGATTTTGGCTTGACATGCCTACCTATCAAGTCCATAAAGCAGATAGATCTCGCTATTAATATCCACTGTAATATGTGCTCGAGAGTACTACTCCTCTCGCAACCACGACATAACTTGGAATTTCGTAACTCTACTAATCATAGTCATTACAAATTACCTCATCTTTACATCAATATATCTAACAAAAATAATACATGCTTCAAGTAAATATCAACTAAAGTTATGAGTATGTATAACAAAATTTTCAAAATAATAACACATCACTATATCTGTAATACGTTTACTAATAATGAAACCTCTCCACAAAACGCCAAGGCCTAAGCTGGGCCTCCATCTCGCTGCAACCTGAAAACATAAAATTGGGAGGGAGTGAGCTTGACAGCTCAGTGAGGAGAATAAAAAGGAGATCAAGAAAATGATATACATGTCAAAGTTAAAGGAAGCATGTTTTTCTTCAAATAGAAAGGCGAATATGGATAAAGAGAAGAAACAATTATATCAAGGTAAACAATCAACTCAACCATCTCTGTAGTTTGCAAAATGAACTGACTCCTCTGGTCAATGACTCTATAACTTAAATCTCTGCATTGTAATTTACAAGTTTTATGAGTTGTATCGAATACTCTAGTTTAGTAACTTAGTTTATTACAGGATTCATTTCATGTGTATAAATCCATACACTATACACGATGGTACACCAATCACAATAAGTTAATTTCGATAATACATATATCACAAAACATACTTATATGTTGCATATCGTATCACCTTTCAAGTACTGCATAGATTACCCATACACTTTCACACATCTTATAGTATTTTATTATCTCTTATAATAAAGCAGAGTTTTATAGTCCTGCATAAAGAACAAACATACAACACTATTCATTTTGAATAAGCACATTTTCTTTATGACACACAGCCTATCTCATATCCTGTCTTCACACCTACGTGCTCCCGCTGGCCCTCCCTTCGTTTAATAACACACAATGTCGTACTCCATCTTCACACCTACCAGCTCCCGCTGGCCCCTTCGAATATATATACACACACATACAAACAACAACACGTTCTTCCCCCTCCCACCGACGCCCGCCGACCCTCCTTCATATATATACACCAAAACAACAACACCGTCTTCCCCCTCCCACCGGCTCCCACTGGCCCCCTCCTTCAAATTATATACAAAACATCCACACTGCCTTCCCCCTCCCACCGGCTCCCGCCGGCTCCTTCTTCGTGTGTGTGTAGAAACACACATGTACGTACACTTACTACATGCAAGCCAAAATATTACAAACCATCATGCTCACATATTTTCGAGTTTATTTATAACAAGTTCAACTTACCCCGTCTTTTACTTCAATTCTCAAGCATGCACCACACGTATACCGTTAATTTTTTGGAATATGATCAATAATACAATTAACATACTCAACATGTACACACACGATACATGCACACATGTAATACATATAGGAATCAATTTTCAATCCTCCTCTGATTATACAACACACTACAATCATGCATGTAATCATATATTAACAACTATATCAATCATTAACGGTAATGATTTATTAATCATCTCAAATTCATAGATTATTAAGGTAATTCTTGAGGGGACGCTTACAACTCTTCATAGCCACATGAATTATATACTAGATGTGTATTATCATTAATATATATGTAACACTATTTTTTATATATCACTTCTTATGCTAAAAGAAAGCAACTTTTCATGGCTTACTGTTCTCTCAATTTATTAATTTGGTCCCTAACATTATATCTGTAAAAATTCATTGTAAAATCAATTTGAAAACTTATATTATTTTAGTCAACCAATTTGAAAACTTATATTATTTTTAGTCAATTTGTCTGTGACCACTCTTACAATCAAAGTGGTAAAAGCTTCTCTTTTACCTTATAAAACTATATATGTGTATATATGATATGTATACTTTTCTATATGATGCTCTAAGGGGGTTTGAATTTGTTCATAGAAACTAGAATAACCTGAACGTCACAGTTATTGTTTAACCCGTGGCGTATTGCAAGACATCACACCCACGTCTATACTTCTTAATGGTGTAACCGTCTACTTAACCCATTCTTGTGCGTGTCTCATATATGCATATACATTTGTCGTGTTAGTGTCACGCTACTAATGATACTCTATTCAACTATCAATCTTCTTAATATTCCATCATTATTAATTGACGCATTAATTTATGGTTGTAATAATGATTTAACTATACAATTATACCAATTAGCTGCCCTTTCTAATTGAAGCTTAGTTTTTTGCAAATCCAACATAGTTTTATATATCGTTCAAGTGTCATGCAAGTATTTGATAGCTGACATGTTGGAACTAGTTCATAGGCTCACTTTACAGTATCTATCATAGGCTTGATGTATGTGTACTAAATAAGTTTGAAATTCATGCCTCAACAAGGAACTTTCAAGCCTTTTCCTTATTATGGGAAAGCTACTTGAAGGGAAATAGGCGATAAGACTTGAAATAAGGTATCTTAGACCAAAAAAGGATAGCACCTTTATAAAAGCACGATATATAATATCAAATACAAGTGGGCAAATACGTGCAGTATTCATGGCAGTGTAACCAATCACTGACGATTTCTGCTTACTGAATTAGAAAATGCAAATTTTTTTAATTTTATTATGAAAGGCCCAAAGGAAAAGTGTTACTAATACATAAATTGTTGGGCATTTATACAGAAACCTTTGAGACGTTCTCAAGAAAATAATAAACGGATATTAATCATGAGCTTTAATCTTTTAGAGGTGTATTTGGATACTATTGGATATAGATAGGCAAAACTTCTTATATTAGAGAAACTTGAATTATTGATTTAAGCTTTTACCTATTTCTATTTTACGACACTCAATAGGATATATCAGGTTATCAAAATAAATAAGAAATTAATGAATGTTGTCACACCAGGAACATAAATCTTATAAACCATGAATGTTCCAAGTCCTTCTACCATATATATTATATATATATTATATATATATATATATAATATATATATATATATATATATATAGGGGTTTCCGAGCGATTTAAGGTATGATGAAAGGTCATTAAGTATTTTATTATTCCTAATATTCTAATCTTGAATCTCAATTCTTGACTTGGTTGGAATATTTGAATTACCCCAGTTCGCAGGTTAATTTATATTCGGTGTCACCCTTCACTTCAATGCCTTAATCCTTTCATTGGTTCTAAAATTCAATTAAAAGTCCACACTAAACTCTTAATCAAGAGCAACGTGTGCAACAATCATATATGATTGATAAATAATTCACATTTATCGCAATTTACTGGCTAACTTGTAATTGGACTCCTAGTTACACGATTAGCATTTTTACAAGTATCTTGATCCTAATTGTGATGTATTATATTTGGCGTATGCCTTCTTCTTGATTAACAATTACATTATCGTAATCCGCATATGGTTAGCTTCTCAATGGTAACTAGTTTACAATAATGATACTAGATCGTGGTCCATACCTTATTACAAAATTTTAGATCCATGAATTGCACCAATAAATTCTAGCAAACACCCTGAATTTACTCGTAGTGCTTAGACAAAATCCCTATCACATTCATCCAAACGGAATGCGACATAACCCAATGATAGGTAGACTCTTGCGGCTTTATATACCTTTTAGACAGTATATCACATACTATAAGTAGTTTGATTTAGTGGTGGTCTTTAGTCATGAACTTGCTGTTTAAATACCTTTCATGACTTAGTCTTTCCGGACATCCATAGAGTTTTTTATAATAACTTTTATTCTACATTTTGAAATAGATCGAGGAAAGATTTATTAGAACTAGACTCCACTACTTTTCCAATGATATAATACATGATATGTTTTTATTTAACTAAACTGCTCCAAATATTTAGAAACTCATCAGTTTGAATGAGTTCTGTAACAGAGCAGTTTCGACCAACATGTAATGTTTCAGTCATAACTTAAGGTACATGTATACAATAGAGACATGATATGAACCATTGGAAAGTAGAGTATGAATCATTGGAAAGTAGACTCGATTGTCTTTCCAACGGTATATAATATGATACCATTTAGCCCTAACACACTAGTGAACTGAGCTCAATTTTATAGGTTATGATAACAGATTTCTGCACTATAAGGAATATCCACTATTTTATCAAAAATAATTGTTTTGTTCAGAAATTTTTACCAGGAGAATATATGGGAACACAGATTGAAGACTCTCTTAAATGATATACGTTGATCATTACATATTCATGGGAATTTCTCTGAAATTTCAAAATTAACAAATAAACTTGGATCAAGATAAGATCTCCCTTACCTAGAATTTTCACCTCTTCGTGGCCGCCGAACCTCCGCCAGTGCCATGATCGCCCCTTCAACAGAGCAAGAGAAAGAGAATTGAGTTAGGAGGAATCAAGAGAGATAAGGTTAAATTCTCTTAGGGTTTTGAATTACCATGAGAGAGAGAGAGAGAGTATGGTAGTGGAGAGTCAAGGGGATCATCCCCTTCTAGGCCCCGCGCCGGCGGCCTCCCCGCTCCTTGCGCCGACGCACGTGCCGCTTGCGCTCGGTCGGCCTGGCCGCGAGCCGCCTGGCCGCGCCTTGTGCGCGGCCCCCAGCACGCCCTCTGATCCAGGGGGGAGAGAGATGGGGGGAGAGAGAGGGAGATTTGAGAGGAGAATTTTCTAGGGTTGAGAGTTAGGGAGGATGAAAGAGATCGTAAATTTTCAGCCTGAGAAAAGAAAGAGGGAGATGGGAAAATTTTCATACCCAATTTACACAAATCCCCCCCCCCCCCCCCCCCCTAAACAAAATTTTTTGCACTTTATAAATTTCTCTCATTTCCTCTCATGAAGCCACATGTCCCTACTCATGCCACATGTCATCATTTTCAAGCAAAAATCTTAACCATTTATCTACCCATCTCATGCATACCTACCCCTCTCTAATAAATCCTTTGTAATACATTATTATAGTATTTTCTTGGTATTTAATTTATATACGTATTTACACAATATACACATATACCACTTTATTACATATATAAATATGAACAATATATTGGAGATATACAAGTATATAAGTACATATATTCATACAAGGATGATCATGTTCACAAAGATTTACATATACCTAGTATACATGTATATGTATATATGTGCATATATCAATACCCATGCCTCCCATTTCCAAATTTTCGTCCACGGGATGACTAACCATCCATTGTTACACCCGCTTAATTCAGTCCTCGTCTCAGATAATCAATTTATTCTCTTTAACAAATACTAAATCAAGATTTAGCTTTTCGGGGCGTTACAACGGTTATGGTAAGAGCAATATCCGACCCATATCAGATCCGATGGCACCCATACCTGGTTGGCATGCTTGAGAGAATCAATGAATAACTTAAACTGCATGGCTAATTCCCCATACAAGTTCTTTTTTGTAGTTATTATGTCTTGAAGGTTTCTTGAAAGTTGAAATCTAGGAAATCCTACGAACTTATGTGTCTGTTTGCTACAGTGGATTGCATAGTATGCATTGGGATAATTTTTTATTTTTTTAGTTGATCATCATTAGTCATGTTCTTGGATGAGGAGCTCCCTCCCTTTTGTCTGATTAGGAGATGAAATAAAAAGATATGGCAACGAGAAAGACAATAATCAGTTAGTTTAATAAATGATTCCAATATAAAGTAAGGACTCAATCATCCTTGTAAAGATAGGACAACTCACTCTCAAAGTACAAGATATATCTTTAGTGGTTTAAAAAATGCCTGACTGGTTTGGGCATCCAGGGTGAGGTCTATAATTGCCTCGGCACTCGTCTAATCAAAGAAACAACTAGAAGGCCTAGGCATACTGCCAAGAACATAGATCACTTTTTGCAACGTGGCATAGATCCGGGCGAAAAACACAAGGGAAACACAAATAAGTATTTCAATCTCTTTAGCTCTGGTTTCACTATTTTAAAATTTCCTTAAAACCCTGCTTTAGTCCTGCTTCATCGGTAGCATCAATAGGGAGCTTCACATCTGCCCAAGTTGTAGTGTAAGCTGAGAGAGCTAGTATAAATTCTCTTGGCTGGTCTTCAACCCCTATATCAATGTTATTCTTAGTTCTTGTACTGATGTTTAATGTTGCCCTTTTTATTTTTTTATTTTTTTATTGATGCTATTCCTTAATTCTTATATTGGTGTATACACTGATTGTTGCATTATTTCTTCATGTACTTGTTACTATTCCATTTAAACATGAAGACATAAATCATCAGACAACATTCCTTCATTTTAATTTCCTTGCGCCCCATCATAATTTTCTATTTTTATTTTTTGGTACATTTTCCCCTCTTGATATCGGAGAAGTTGTTCTCAATCTATCAAAGATGTTACAATGAAGCTGGAGATGTGGTTTGTGACAATATACAATCAAAGAAGATGTTATGGTGCTACGGAACCCTAACGATAGCCATCAATGATCAAGTTCATAACATTAAAAGGAAAGAAATGAACTCAAGGATGAACATGAACAGGAAAGGATTGAATGAATTGTATAAGCATACCTCGAGCAGGGGTATGATTCCCTACTTCTAGACTGAGTACCTATGAGGTAGTTATGCCATGTCATTGTAATGACATCATGATAAGAACTTTAATAAGCAAAGTATCAGACTATCAGTCCCTCTAGCATTTTGCTGAGTATCTGTAACAGAACCACTATCGTACATAAAATTTGACCAGACTAGTAGTGGAGACTTGAGCAAATCTCTCTCAGCTGCTATTCTGCTACCTGATAATATCTAATGTAATGCATTTCATTTTTCATTTTTTTAATTTTTCAATTAAAGATTATCCTTGGTAGATGATGGGCACCAAAGCCCTTGCGCCTAAGGCCTGAGGCTTAGTGTAGATACGCCATGTCATTGTAATGACATTATGATAAGAACTTTAATAAGCAAAGTTCAGTCCCTCTAGCATTATTTGACCAGACTAGCAGTGGAGACTCGATCAAATCTGTTTCAGCTGCTATTCTGCTCCCTGGTAATATCTATTGTAATGCAATTTTATTTTCCATTTTTCTTAATTTTTCAATTAAAGATTATCCTTGGTAGATGATGGGCACTAAAGCCCTTGCGCCTAAGGCGTGTCCTCTTGCTTTAATTTTCCTTTCCACTTTCCACAATCTTTGATAGTTTCCAAAAAGTACTTAACCATTGCTCTCTAACCACTAACTTTCGCCTAACTAGATTATTGCATTATTAAACTTCTGTCATTGGCCCATAGACTCTTCCTTCTTTTCCTTTTATCATTATCTTTATGACGTTAGTAACTATTTTGAAATGAGATATAAAAGAGAGACAAAGCTAGGAAAATCTTGTTAAGAGAATAACTGAGTGGTTACTTCTTTGAAATTGAGGATAAATTGGGGAATCAGTTAACCCAAAGAAGATTGGGACTTACCTAAATACAGGTAGAAATGAGGGCTCTCTTAGGACAAACACTCACTCTGTTGGTCTCACTTAACCAATTTATAAGAGGACTTCCAATTTTCGAAGCATTGATATTGCAAGCTAATTCAAAGATTTGGGTCAAAGAACTCTTCCATTACGAGACAAAACTCATAGATTATTAGAGTTACCACTTGCCACTTACTCTCTCTTTAAGTAGCCATTAATGGCTGCACTATTGACCAACATTTGAGGAGCTAAAAGTCCATTTAACTTGTGAGCATTTAAATCTTGTTCAGTGCATTAACCTTTAATGGATTGAAACTAACCAATGAAATTTCCTTGTCCTTAGCCTTGTAGATTCCACATGTATCATGTTGCACAAATAATAATAGTTTTCTCAATCAAACTTATCATCCTATCTACAGTTCTTAGTTGCGGTGAGCTCTGAAGCACACGAACACACATTAGCAGTCGGCGACATGTGTCGGACATGGCATGCCCGACACGTGTCAGACACGACTTGGTCTGTGTTCAGCGAACAAAAGCCAAGAATGGACATGGACCGGACACGGTTCATGGCCAAGCCGGTTTAACTGAAAAAAAGGGGAAAGGCCACGTGTTTTTAAAACACGCCCATGACCCACGACCTCCCCCCTTTCCTTCTCTCTCCCTGATAGCCCTCTCTCTGTCTCTTTCATTCTTCTCTCTCTCTCTCTCTCTCTCTCTCTCTCTCTCTCTCTCTCTCTCTCTTGATATCTTGTTGTCCAAAGGAGAGAGAAAAGAGAAAAGGCTCGTTGGTGGATCTGTCTTCTCTCTTTTCTCTTTAAATTTCTGTTAGTATCTTGGATCTTTTCTTGCTTGCAATCTTGATTTTCGTGGTTTAAACTTGGGGATACTCTTTCATAATGAACTAGAGTTTTATAAATTTGGGTTTTTTTTTAATGATAATTTCAATGAATACGTAGTTGTGAGAGGCTCGAGCTGTTTTAGATGGATATGTACTAGTGATGCAAGTCAATGGACAATGGGTTTACTCTAATTAAATATCAATCTATGTTTTGTAGTTTATAATGTTACAATTTTTTATTGCTTGTTATAAATGAATATGTTTGTGATAAAATTTTTTGAGCTTTCTATGTAGCGTTTTGCGTGTATCGCCCGATAACGATCCGAGTCGCCGAGACCGATCCGTCTCAGTGCCAGCCGAGTCGGCGGTCGAGACCGCGATTGTGAACCATGCTTGTTGGGTGAAGTTACTTTCCACTTTCTTTGGTCTTTATTCTGAAGGGAGTTACTAGTTATTTTGGTAACTAATTTTAACGGGTGGATTGCATTTTGATTATCCAAAACTTATTGTGATGAGAGGTTGGAGATTTCACCTTCATTGTTGGCTGCGCTATTGGCATTCTATTGCCAATAAAATATCTCGAGTTAACTTCTGTATCATGTGTGGCTGTACCTAAATTGAACTTATTAGGACCATCTATTGAAATAATGAGGGTGACCCACCCCATTTCTTTGGAGAGTAGTGTAAATTATGAAACAAGAAGTGATACCAACCCCCCGCCCCTGAAATCTTATGTGAGCCTTCATCATGTATGTTATAATTGGTTATAACTATAATATGCTGTGAGATTCTGGCTACTAGGTTGACTGTTTTTACTTTGTGCGTGCGTATCACACAGCAGGAATACTTTCTCAGTTTCTTTTATATGATGAGATAATTTATATTGCTTGCTGTCTCCTGTTTCATGCTGCTTTTAAATCTCATGCTTAAGCAGATTTTGGGATATGAGAAGACATTATCTCGCTGGTTTTCTGTGAATGCACAAAGCGGACCTGTCTCTCAGATTTTTTCTGCTGAAAAGAAGGTATTTCTCAACTCCACCATTCCCTTGCTCTCTTTTGTATTTAAATTGATTTTGCTGGGTAATTCCTTGATCTCAATCTGAGTACTGAAATTCTAAGGTATTGGAAGACCGTGCAGGAAGTAGGCAAGGTGGTTAGCGGGATTGAAGGCAAAGTGGTCGTTGAACCTGCTAGTCATGTGGATGGAAAGAAGGTTATTTGTTTCAGTCCACTGGAAACAATCTCTATCAAACCAGGAGCAGCAGCTTGGTAAATGAAAGCTTGAAGATAAAGAGAACTGAGCTCTCACAAAAGATCACATTTGCTCTCATTCCTGTTCTGCTTCTCATATCAAAATCATCGCTAACCACCTCCCTGCTAGTTCTTTCTGTGTATTGGCAAATACACGGCTACTTCAAGGAGATCTTCCTGGATTACATTCATCAGGAAGTCACCCTGCAATGGGTCTTGATATATTTCAACATTCTTCTCCTGATCCTCGTCAAGGATACTTTCCTTGATTTCGGTTTGGTATGATCTCATTCAAGTTTTTCAGTGAGTCTCTAAATGAAACTCACATACCATCCATCCATGACCTCAGTGCTGAAAATAATGCAGGAGTGATACTGATTGAATCTGACTTTTCATATTCAAACTTGTCTTCCCTCCTCTCTTTATATCGTGTTCTTTTTAGTGGCATGGAGTCTGGTGCATGGATGTCATCATCATTGTATTGTGTTAAGAATGAACGCCGTGGATGGGCTGATGATTTTGTAGTTTATCAAGAATAAGCAAATGGTGATGAACAAATTTGGTCAGGCTTTCCCCACAAGTACTTTGTAATTTCGAATTAATCTCCGTTTATTCTTATGCAATGATTTTACGGGGAAATATGTGTAAATAGCTTGTTCTTGTTTAATGAATTGATTTATGGTGTTGTCTGTCTCCTGCCTTCAAGTTCCATGATAGCATCTATACCTGAATCTTTTAAAGCTCATAAAAACTACACGAATGAGAATTAGTTTCATTTTTGCGAGAAAGTGACAGACATGAATCAAACATATGAATGTTTTAAAGTATAATTTACCCATCTAAAAAGGGCAAATGGATCATTAATTGATTGTACTAACTTTTGATGGACCCAATTAACACCAAAACTTGCGAATTAGATAGGGATTATCTGAGGACCACGATCATTAACAACAAGGACACAAAACTGTTGAGAAAATAATGAGAGAGACCAAAAATATATATATGTATATATAGTGAATTATATTATTGGAATTATCTCAGGCCCATTCTATATTAGTTAGTTATGATAATGAGACCAAAATATGATTTAAAGATTGAATTAGATGGGAAACATCTGAGGCCCACTCTATACGAGTTTGTTATGATAATGAGCCCATTAAAGTTAGCGTGACCTTTATTGAAAAATTTGTCCGAATCTATTTAACCATTTGATTTTTTTCTCTGTGTTTCTGTCACAAATTAAACAATTTTAGATCTTTTAGCAATATTTGAATTTTTTGGTCACCTGGTGTATAGATGTAGAGGTGGGGCCTGTTTGGTTAAGGGTGGAAGTGAGGAATTGAGGAAGTAGTACTAATTCCCTTTGGAATTTGAGAATTGGTGAGTAAGTTTTTCGGTGTTTGGATGTTGTTAGGAAGTGTGGTTTGAAAAATATTTTGTCTTTTCTGGTGTTTGGATGGTAATGTGAAAGTGGAAGTGGAAAAGTTGACCACAAAGTTGACCGTAAATTTATATTAAAATAAAAATTAATCAAGAAAATAAAAAATAGACTGTAATTAGAATGCAAGTGAAATTTTCACGGTAAAAAAATTAACTGTTTTGTGCTACAATTTATTACAAATGAGATTTACATGACCACAAAATTAACTATAGCACTCTGAAAGTGAGGAAATGGTTGTGTAAAAGAGAAAAGATAAAAGGAAAAGAGGTTTTCTTATTTTCCTTTTCCCATGTTTGAATAGATAGGAAAGTGAGCAATTATATTTTCTTATTTCTTACTTTCGCTCACTTTCTTGCAACCAAACAGCTTTGTTTTTAACTATTTTACTGATACGTGACTACGTGGAGCTTGAAATTTACTTTTGAAAGTAACTTATCTCAAACTCAACGTAAATCTATCTTAAAAAGCGTGAGATGCATAATTTATATAGTTAAGAACAAAAGAACCATAATATTTGATAAATAAATCTGAGGAAACTTGTATCACTTTCTTCAGTTGAGTTATGCTATAATGCATACTACTTACAATAGAGAGACTTGTGCCGTTCCGGAATTATTCAGGGCCTTTTCATTCAAATACAAGATCTACTCCGTTAAAGTCGATGTGTATTTTTTCAAGTATTTATAAATCAAAAATTAAATATTTTAAATACTTTTTAACCATATGGGAAACATACAACCTAATAGTGAGTTGGTTAGTTTAATGATGTAGAACATTTAAAACCTAACAAAAATTATTTGTAGGGGTTTTTAAATGTTTAGATCATGACAAAATATCCGGATTGAGAATTTGTATGTCTAAAACATAGATCTAACAAACTCACTACTTTCGGCGATTCATTTTGCGCCGCTTGATGGATGAGCAAAAAATATTCAAACCATTTGATTTTTTATTTTTAATTACTTTAAATAATATAGATCAACTTCAACAGAGTGAATCTTGTATTTGAATATCAGATGTTGATGTTTGACTAAGAAGAATTCAGGCTCGAATATTTTTGAATGACACAAGGCTACCTCGTACTTACAATGTGGATCTTATCTAGGATTGCAAATAGTACCTGAAAATCTAACAACTTGATCCGATCTTTTACTAATGGATCAGGTTTGATCTAAAAACTAGACCTGAAGTTTTTATCGGGTCAGATTCAGTTATTACTATTTCAAACTCGAAACCCGAAAATAGAATAAATGTTATAAAATGATACTTATCATCATACATTTTACTATACTTAAATTAATAAAATTATAAAAATGAGAACTTGATCATATTATTATAAAAGTAAAGTATATAAATTTTCATTTTACATCTAATAAAATTGAAATACACTTTAAAAAATAAATCTCATTAAAATTTTAATACACCTATTTAAAATCTGAATTCGACCCGAACCCGATAAGAAAGATGAGATTCCGATTTGAACCCGAGTCCGAACTCAAATTCCTCATCGGGCTCGAGTTCAGACATGGCACGCATCCAACCCGTTCCCGACCCGTTTACACCACTAACCTTATCACTCTAAGGGCATGTTTGTTTCGCCGCAAAACGCCGCAAAACGCAAGTCGTAAAACCTCTTTTCCATTTTTCGTTGTTTGTTTTGCTGAAAAACAAGTTGTAAAATGCAACTCTTCTTTTCCCACTTGCAGTTGCTACAGTTAAATTTGTGGTCATGTAAATCTCACTTTTACACTCATATTTTCCCACTTGCAGTTGCTACAGTTAATTTTGTGGTCATGTCACTCTCACTTGTAGTACACTTACAGTTCAAAACAGTTACTTGATAATCAATATATAATTTAATATTATTAAATATTTAATATTTTAAATAATGTTTAATTCTAATTTAATTATTTAATATTTTTAATCTTTATTTTTTTATTGTTTTAATATTTAATATTTTACTATTTTAATTTAATATTTTTATTTAATATTTATTTAATACTTTATTATTTTATTAATACTTATTCAATTTTTTATTATTTTATTTAGAGTTAATATTTTATTAATATAACAATATTATACTTTAATATAAAATTACTATATATTTAATTATTTATTTTTTAATATAAAAAATTTACTTTATTAATAACATAATATATTTTATTATTATATTAATATTTTATTATGCTAATATTGTAATAATAATTCAGTATAATAATACTAAATAATTATATTTACTTTGTTAATTTTATATTTCTATAATATTACAACAATATTTATAAATTTATATTATAATAATTTTCAAGTATTTTTAATATCATAATATTATAACTATATTTTATTATTTTTGTAAGATTTTTTAATATTTATATTTTATAGTATTCTTAAAATTTTATTAACGTTCTTTAGATTTTCTTAAAATTTTATATTATTTATTTAGTTAATATTTTAGTAATATTTTACTATTTATACTATATTTTATTAATATTATTATTATAAATAAAATATTAAGATTATTAATTTTTTATCTCAAATTTATTAATACAATTTAATTTGCAATAGTAGATTTAATTTAATAGTATTTATAATATTTAAATCACTGCTACAGTTAATTTTGTGGTCAACTTTTCCACTTACACTTTTACATTACCAACCAAACACCGTAAAACAATATACTTTACCATTTACACTTTCATTTTATCAACCAAACACCGTAAAACACAATATATTTTTTCATTTACACTTCACTTTATCAACCAAACACCGTAAAACACAATATTTTCTCTGCTACAGTTCACTTTTTCCATTCTCATTTTACGACTTACGACTTTGCGACGTTTTGCAACGAAACAAACATGCCCTAAATTTAAAAATAGACGATCCAAATATCACTGTACTGCTGGATTTGATTTCGAACCTATTAATTACTTAGAATTCAAATTCAAGAAAATGTTGACATGTTTCCCTTGTGCAGTCAGTGTTGATATTAGAATTTTATTTATTCAAAAATTCTACAATTGTTTTCCCAATATTCTCCTGCTTTTAGTCAATATTATTCATAGATATTATTATCATCCATCAACTTTGTCCCTTTCTATATATATTAATTTTATTATTTTTTTATCCACCTCACTTTGGCTACTTATTTATTTTATTTTATTTTATGAACCAACTTTTTTGTAATAATAGATATAAAATTACCTTCACGTCCTCCACAGTTCACACTCACTGGTCGGTGGTGGGCGCAGAGATATTATAAAGAGACAAAAGCAAAACCCATCGTCTCCAGTCTCTCAACCGTTAACCCCAAGCAAATCTAGCAGAGGGAAAACCGAAAAAAAACCGAGACCACAAATGTCACCCACTTCCACACCCACCACCCTGCCGGCGACCTCTCCACCGCCTCCGACGAGGTCCGCTCCTGCTTAGAGAGCAAGATCACAGCTGCTCGTAGAACCAAACAAGGTGCTCGCTCGCTCGCTCGATCCATCACTTTATTTAGTTTAACTCGAATGTAGCTTCAGTTAGTGCGTTTTGAGCTTCTCTACACTCAAATCTAGGTAATTTTGTTGTTTTTTCGCTTTTGATCGCTGATGTGTGGAATTAGATGTTATTGTTAAAGATCTGCTTTGATTTTGGAAGGTAGGGTTTAATTTCAGTCGATTTTTGACTAAAACACAGACTTTTTAGCTTCATTTTGAAGAATGCAGCTTTTTGTACTGTCTAATATCCTAATCATAGTGATTACTTTCAGATTTGCTTTATATTTCTTCCCAAATTTTGCTTTGTTTCCATCTCTTTTCTGTCAGTGTTTCCAGCTTTTTTTTCCCTTCCCATTTTATTCGATTCTTGACTTTTAACGCTTTTTTTTGGATTTGGTTGAGAGCTGGGCGAATCTACAGTATTCAATAGATTCCTTTTATTGCAGATTTTTTTTTTTGAAAATAAAGCCTGAATCATCTTTCTCTGTTGAAAGGATTGGTACTTTTTGGACTCAAATTCATTGTTTGAAATTGGACCAAATGATTAGGACGGGGCTCTCTTTTCCAAGTGGAACAGTGTAATTTCTGCAAAAAGCAATCTTTTTCTGGTTATCATTGCAAGAGGATAAGCAAGAGATGTGCAAGACCGTGATCTTTCTTTGCTGCATGTCATGTTGCAGGAATCTTTTATTTTTGATTGTTTATAAATGTAAACTATTGCTATCCTTACCCTAATTATTATGGTTAAATTCCCATAAATTTTAATTTATTAGCTTTGCTGATATATATGTATTTTGCTTCTGATTCCTTGTTTCCTTGTAGTAGTAGTCTCTAGAGCATGGAGGCTCTGCTTGTGGTGGAGCTCAGTTCTTCTTCTCAAATTTGAAGATGTTCTGCTCTGTAATTCTTGTGGGTGAATGCTAGTTACAATCTTCTGTTATTTTTTTTCCTTTTGTCTTAATTTGCAAGAATGTGTGGATTTATTTTTCTTTGTTGTTGTTGTTATTATTTTTCTCTTAAGTGCCACGATGAATGGATTTCAGAGCAGAAAGGGGCAAGACCTGCAGAAGCCGTTCCCGGGTTGCATGGGAAGGATGATCAATATATTTGATCTCAGCACCGGAATGCCAAGAACCAAGCTACTTACTGAGAAGCCACATCAAGATGGTAACTTTTTCAAAAAGATTTTTATATCATAGTCTTTGTTTTTGAAAACATAGAAACCTAAAACTTAACACTTAAATGAGAGAGATGAGATAACTCTAGTATCATCTTGTTGTGGATCATTGATTCATTATCTTCCTTGTTTTTTCCTTCATGCTGGTTGAGTTTTATAGGACTGATCTCCTTCTCTTTTCATTTTTTTCTTTTTCGGTTGAGAGAAATGGGCAGTGACCTTAATTTGTAATTGATGAAATTATCAGAGTACTCTTAAATTTTCATGGTTCATCATATGTTGTCAACTCAACGATGATAACACAATCATAAGATTTGCCAATCCTGGAGAAATTCTAGTTCCTTGGATCCTTTATCTTTTACTTTCAGTAGCTTTTTCCTATCACCTGCAGACTTTCCCATGCAGACTTTCCCATTATTTGGGAATGTTCTGCCATGTTATAAATGTTTCCTGATTAAGATTGGGGATCTGGATCCTATCTTATTGGATTTAATTCTTTATCCTTTCATCAAATCTGGTACTTCGATTCCATTGTTACAAACAATATTGCTCAGAGATTTCATTCATACTTGATATTGGTTCTAAGGCAATTGCTAGACAATTTTCAAGCTATTAATGATTTGTTTTTTGTTTTTGTGTGTGTGCGCGCGCGCCGCGCGTGTGCGTGTGGCAGTATCTCCAGTTCGTACAAATCGGCCAGATGTAGTAAACAAGAAAGCCCTGGACAACTTTGGAGTTCAGGAGAACAAAACAGTAAGTAGTCTATAGAAAGTCAAGCATGAATCAAAATCTAGTTTCTACATATTGATTAAGGAACAAAGTTAATATTCTCATAAAGAGTTGTCTGCAGATTACTGGAGGAAGCATTTGAGCAAGAAATCCGGTGGAACACCAATGAAGATGCTTATAGCACAAGAGATGTCGAGAGAGCCACAATCTGATCAGAAGCCATGCAATGTTATTGTTAAGTTGATGGGGCTTGATACATTGCCAGTGCAGCAATCAGCTCTAACTGCAAAAAGGGTCTTACCAGAGGGTTATTCACACAAGTCTCCGCCTGGAGAATTTCAGGGTCATTGGCAGCAAGAAGATAGCTGCTATCATAAAACCTTGCAATCTGACACCAAATATTGTGCCCGTGATAATGATTTTAAAGATGTACATGAAATCTGGCAGCAACCATCAAGAAACACACACTTCAAGGATAAACCTCCACAGAATAGAAGACATGATGAAAATCCTATAGAAAGGAGAATGGCACTCGTGCACCAAAAGTTCACTGAAGCAAAGCGTCTAGCTACAGACGAAAAGCTTCTCCAGTCCAAGGAGTTTCAAGAAGCACTTGAGGTTCTGAGTTCAAATAGAGATTTGTTCCTCAAGTTTCTTGAAGAACCAAATGCTCTGTTCTCAAAGTACCTTCCTGAGTCCCAAAATATTTCACCAGCATCCCAGACTAGGCGCATTACTGTATTGAAACCATCAAAAACAATGGAGCCAAAAGGTGAAGCACAAGAGAGAGAACTTCTACATCCAGCTGTTGATGTTGAGCGTGACATAAATGTGAACTGGAGGAGCTCAAGAAGCCCAAGTTTTGTTCATCATAAGGCTGAAAGTATATCTCAGCCCACCAGGATAGTGGTGTTAAAGCCTAATCTTGGAATGTCTCATGAGATGAAGGCAGGGGTAGCTTCTGCTGTTACATCAAGCGGCTGGAAGGTAGAGAGTGTTATGGAAGTCTAGAACCCAATGAATCAACAGAACCAAGAGAAATAGCGAAGGAGATCACTCGGCAGATGCAAGAACATATGAGAAGTAACCAGAAGGATGAGATCGCAATATCTTCAACCTTATCAAATGGTTACGTTGGAGATGAGAGCTCTTTCACTAGGTCAGAAAACGACTGCATTAATGAAGAGTGTGATAATGCAAGTGATTCAGAGTCTGTGACTCAAACTTCACGACATTCTTGGGATTACAGCTTCAGGTTAGGCAGTCCTTTCTCGATATCATCCTTTAGTCGAGCAGGTCATTCGTCCGAGCCATCTGTAATCAAGGAAGCCAAGAAACGGCTTTCAGAGAGGCTGGCGATGGTGTCCTCAAATGGAATCAACCAGGAACAGTCTCAACTGCGAAGAACCTCTAGTACTTTGGGTGAGATGCTTGCCATTGCCAAGGTAAAGAAAGAAGAGGGGGCTGATAATCTTACTATCTCAAGCAGGTCATTTGGTGGAGAACAAGAACAGAAGGCATCGACATCATGTTTGTCTGTTGATGGGATGAAGGAAGAGTGCAATGAGAACTCTCATAGGAACTTAGCAAGGTCAAAATCTGTCCCAGTATCTTCTCCAGTCTATGAACACAGTGGGTTGAGGGAAGAAGTTCCCGACTCTATGATTTGCAAATCCATTGTGCAAAAGGAGGTGGTTGTCAAGTCGAAGAGTGGGATGTCATCTTTTACAGGGAAAGTTTCAAGTTTGTTCTTGTCTAGGATTAAGAAAAAAGCAGGTAGGGAGAAACCTCCTATTCCTTCTTGCCTTTTGGGTTCGAACCAATCCGAGACTTATGGAACAAACAGAAATGGTGCTTCATTAGAATCTTTTCGCTGTTGCCATTCCGAAGAAAGCATGTTAGTTAATTCTGAGGGGAAAACTGGGAAGGCTCCCTCTTCTTCAACTTCGTTGAAGGGGCCAAAGCAAGGGACTTCCATACTAAAGGTAGGGACAAATGATGTTATTACATTTCTTTAGATAAGTAATCTCTTCTTTTTGAGATAACCCCGACTTTGACCTTCATTAATTGTTACTTCTTCTCCTTTTCCTAACCCGACATCTTTCGCATTCTTCACATGAACTTCCTTGAGAACTTGCATAAATTTTTTTACTTCACAAATATCTTCTGCGTGTTTAACTTGATCGCGTGTCCATAATATGTTGCATTTTCCCTCGTCTCTCTTTTGCCACTTACACAGCGTGAATGTTGGCTTCCACAGGGTTGTCCTTCTGAGAAATCCAGGGCATCTGAGAACCCTAGAGAGAATCAGGACCAGCCTAGCCCCATTTCAGTTCTAGAAGCGCCATTTGATGACGATGCCAACAGAAGTTTCTGCCTGCCCTCGGCTAGTATCATTTCTGGATATCCACGTAAGCCTGACTGCAGCTTGGATCCATGAATTTTACATTTCTTGTCTGATTGCTGTATTTTTCTACAGACGCTCTGTCTAGGTCTCCACCTATAGGGTCTATTTCGCGGACCCTAACATGGGAGAATCCCCGAGAAATACCACATCAAAGCACCTTGAAGCTCTCCAGGGTTTCGTCGAGGGAATGTGAAGAGCAAGAACGGTTTCTACTCGTCCAGAAGTTACTATCATGTGCCAACTTATTAGATAATGCAGAATGCAGCACGGTTTTAGCTAGATGGCATTCACTTGATAGCCCTTTGGATCCAATTTTGCTTGATGAGTTCTTGGATAGAAAAGAAGAGGCGGCTAAGTGCAGGGAGAGGCGATCCAACCAGAGGCTGGTGTTTGACTGTGTCAATGCTGCCCTCTTGTCAATTGGTCAGACTACCTTAGCGAGCAGTTACCCATGGGCCACAGCCTACGGCTGGGCATCAAAGGATCAACGAATTTGTTCTTCTGTGGTGGAGGAAGTATTGAGATTGGTGAAGGATTGGTTTTCATCAGAAAGGCATATGTCCGGTGAAGCTGAGAACCAAAACCTAGCAGTTGATAAATTGGTGAAGAGAGAGGGAGCGGGAAGGGGATGGACGGAGTCAATGTGCATGGAAGTGGATGAGTTCAGCAGGGAGATCGTCGTGAAGGTGTTGGAAGAGTTGGTTGAAGAGGCACTGACTGACCTAACTGATGGGTGTTTGTAGTGAGGTCTCTCTCTCTCTCTCTCTCTCTCTCTCTCTCTCTCTCTCTCTAATTTTTCTTTATATTTATACTATCTTTTATTAATGTGAGCAAACATAGTATCTACTGTAATCTTGTGTATTTTGATTTATATACCCATAATTATGAGCTCCCTGTTTTGTTTGTTTCCATCACAACTCCATTCTCTAGTTAGTTAAGACCCACAAACAGTGTGTTTCTATTGAACTGCTTGGTCCGTGGGAGCGGATATTTCCACCCGAAAATGATAAAGGCACCCTAGAAATCCCAAAAAATTATTACAAGTTTGCCAATTTTTTTTTGACTAGTTCACCCTTGGTGAAAAGTTCAAAAAAATCCTCCCTCTCATCCTCCTCCTCCTCCTTCCTCCCTCCGCCTCCCCCTCCCTGGTCACCCTTGCCCCCCCCCCCCCCCCCCCCCCTTTCCTTTCCTCTCTCAGCGGCCACCCCCAAAACCGTTCCCCCCCGCCCCCCCCGCGGCCTTCCCCACCTCCTTCCCCCTCCCCCTCAACGAACTCCTACTCCCCCCACCACCGTAGTTCTATTCGGTCAGTTCTGGCCGAACAAAATTGATCTGTCCAGCCAGTTCTGACCGAACAAAATCTAGTCTGTTCGGCTTGAATTTGGCCAGTTCGGTAAGAATCCAACCAAAAAGTAAGAATCCGGCGGAACACTGTTCGGCCGGATTTTGGAGAGATCGGGGGGTGGGGGGGGGGGGGGTGGGTGGAGTTCATCCAGGAGGGAGAGCAAGGGGAGTTCACCGGCGAGGGGGAACGGGGGGGGGGGGGGGGGGGGGGGGGGGGGGTGGTGGTGGTGTGGAGAAAGGAGGAGGAAAAAGAAAGAGGTTTTTTGGGAATTTTTTGATTTTTTATGGGGTGTTTTTTTATCAGTTTGTGGGTGCCTTCATTAATGGGGTGCCTTCATCATTCTTTGGGGTGGAAATATCCACTCCCTTGGTTCATTAACTACTAGTGCCAGGGAATTTTGTATATTGAGGGGATGCTTATGTGAAAACAGTGATTTTTAGTTAATAATAGAGTTGGCTGTATGTAGTTAAGAATGGATTATTTGTACTTAATGGCAGCGCGATAGGCGGATCATGTTTCTTGCCCCCACATATATATTATGCCCTGTTGCTGCTGCTGCCAAATTCTTCTTGTTTCTTCTCCCAGCAGCAGCAGCAGTCACAGTCAGTACACTCTGTGATGGCTGGCCCTTTATATGGCTTTATATGGGGGTGTTTTTCTTTTCTACCTCTGCTGTCAGTCACTGAATAAGGACATTATTGATGGATAATGGAACCTCTTTTGTGTTACATGCATAAAAATGTGAACTTTGTGAGAAGTGTTATCGATCTTTATTCTCTTACAACAGTCTCGTCGCAAACTGCCCGGTGGTTCTAGTGACCATTCTCCGAGAATTAAACCCAAATCGAGGTCAGATTCAGACTGGATTTTGATAATGGCTACTAGAACCAGTTCACGTTTTAACAGCCAGCACAAACTACAAAGTCTTGCCACTTTCAGATTGAGAGGACTCACAATAATGGGCATTAGCGCTGAGTTGGTACCTGGAGCAATGTATCCAAACGATAGGCATTGTGAGATTTAACATGTGATTGTCACTGATAAGATAAAAGAAGTCCACCATACTCTGCAATCAAAAGCATTGAACCCTGTATGCTTCCCCAAACATCACAAATATCGACAAAATCTTCATAAGAAACTTACAAACTTCTTTGTCCAAAAACGCAAAGTAATAGTTCAGTGAAAACACTCATTTCCTTCACATCATACAACGATTTTTCCAATGGAATTTTAACTTCTTGACACATCCATACTACTACAAAAAAAAAGGGGCAACCAAAATACATCAATTATCGATTTGTTTGACCTCCACTGTTGTTTCTGTCTCTGGAGCTCCTTATGGACTGTTCACTGAAGATGACAATAAATCCCCCATCCTAAACTCTTGACTACCCAGTTGTTCTCCACGCTCCAATAACAGCAACATGATGATGATAATGATTGTGACAATGTGCACATGGGGATCAAAACAAATGCCCTCTTCTACCCAGTTCTTGGGGGCAGATGCCTGACTGGTAGCACCCAGACTTTAAACTGGGGTGGGGGCCAGGAAAAAAAAGAAGAAGAAAAAGCTTGGCTCTGGTTCCCCCCTCCATTTATCTGCAGAGAGAGCACCAGATGAAAGACAAGGGAACTTTCTTTCTTTCTGTGGTCCCTTGAACACGCTGTGGTCCTTTTGAAGACACAACCAACAAAACTTTGCTGCCTACAAAGAGTTATATTCTTGAGAGCCCAGGAATCTAATGCAGACAAAGAAATCTGGCAGGTACCCTAGAGGAAAGCCAGCTACTACTATTACTATTACAATCAATATCTAATTTGTACTCCATAGACCAAACCATTTTCTCATAACTTCCTATCACACCATACCAACCCAAAAAAAAATAAAAAGTAAAAAAAAAGCCCGGATATTTACGGACTTCGACAAGAGGGTGAACTCAGCAGCACAACCTTACAGGGAAATTGAGAACGTTACGGGAGGGATCAAACATTTATTCCTACCAAACCAAACCAAACCAAAATCGAGAGTTGCTTGGGGGCACCGTTGGCTTCATACTAATGCTGTTGGCATGACACCATCACTGCAGATTGTTGGTATTGAAGTTGTTGGGTCCACTTTGTTGTTGTACAAGAAAACTAGTTCTGGTTCAAGCCATACTGCATCATGGGAAAAGAAAGAGAGGAAAAATGCACCAGAAGATGGATGAACATCGTGATGTGGCGATATCAGCGCCTCTTGTGATGTGTGAGAGCACTTGAATTGAGGTTACAAACTGAATTACATGCCAAATAGTTAAATTTGCATTGTAGATGGAAGAAGTAAAAAAAAAAAAAACACCTATTAATGCAGGTCAGTTTCTGATTCCAACTAATCAACAGCCACCTACCATCATGACCATGCCTTATTGTCATGATACTACTCATGAAATACTTCTATTTTCCACTCCAGATAGGCATTATGGATTTAGGTTGATGCTAAGAACTTCAGGACCAAACATCTGAACATTGATGGTGTCTTCCTCATGTTCCGTGCAAACCCGTGATAGTTTGATACCATACTTGCTATGATACCAATTGTTGGGAAACATGAAGATCCCACCGACGACCTCAAGCACGCCATAAGATTAATTATCTCGAGCACACAAGATGAATATTAAAAGATACAATAAGAAGAGCACACAATTTAATGTGGTTCGGTCCAAACTTAGCCTACGTCCACGAAGAGAAAACTTGAGAGAGTATTATTAATAAACTTGGTACAATAGAGATCTAACATTCCCCTTGATCCCACAAGAGTATTCACTTTCCCATGAATCTACACCTAGATTACAAGAGTATACCTTTTCTCTATGTCCCGTCACCTTTCTCTCTTTAACTTGATTTTTTTTTTATGGCATTACATTGTTGTTCACCACAACTTTAACCTCTCTTCTTCTGCTCCATCTAAATCATAGGTTATAAACTTTATTTATAGAGTTTACAATAAACCCTAGTCAAACTATGAGATGATCTTGACCGTTAGATGCTTATTGAATCTTGATCAATCATATTAGGAGTAGATCTCCTTAATCTAGAAGAATTTTAAACCCTTTAAATTTTAAAAATAAACATTCATTGAATAGAATCTGAATCATATTCGAACTCTACCAGAAAAAAAAACTCGCAAGCGCCTGAAAAGGAAACTACTAATGTCTCAGAAACAACTTGATTAGTCACTTATCATGCAGACTAGTCAACTAATCCCTTCCATTAGTCGACTTATAAAACCTATAAGTCGACTCTTATATAATACTCCCTTCTCTGTATCTTGTCTAGTCAATTGTATAGTCTAGTCTGAGTATTAGTCGACTATACAGTTGACATAATCGACTAACCTGTTCCACCTTGATTTGCTTCTTCTACTTCAAGTCATCATCTTCTCTAATCAGATTAAATCTTTTTGGACCATCATCTCCTCTTGAAAATAAGGCAAAATCCTAACAATCTCTACCTTGACTTGTTTTTCAAACCTTTAGCAAAAACTTTGAGATTTTGGATTACTACCTTCATTCTTTTTTTTGGTTGTAATTGTACCGTGAAGTCTTTACTCTTGCCTCCTCCTCTTCCCGGGGCCATTGGTTGTTTACCTCCATGGATTGGGCCTTCCCGACCATGGGGCACCCGCCGGTCTTGAGGCATTCGGCCGTCATAATACCGTCATGGTTTTATCGAGCCTTCGCGCCACACAATGCCATGGTTTTTCACCGATCATTGGTTATATTCCATCTTTCATCGATGTTTTAACCTTGAGACTTACTATCTTCATATAACTGTCATAGTCTTAACGAGCATTCCCACCACATACTGCCATAGTCTTCTTTCCATCAATTATGACTGTCATCCACCACTGCATTAATGTTTGTCAGATCTAGTGCCTTACTACTGATGATCTTCAACCTGATAAATCTACTAACGCCTTCAATAATCTTACCGTGTAATGACTAGTTCGTCTAATTTTGTTCGTGATCTCCGTCAATTCCTTTACTGATATGTACAGAAAGTGCACCAAATATTGGAATCTCCTTGATCTGTACCCACCATTGCATCCAAACGCTGAAAAATATAGGGCTCGACACCTTGATCGTCTGAACCCTACTACGATTGCACGATCCACCTTCCAATCAATCTCGTCCATTGACCGTTTTAATCAATCCTCCGCTGTTTTTTCTTTGATTTGTTGCCCTACTTGATGTCCATCTAACAACAAATCCACCAAAATCATTTCACGTGAACTTCACTCACATCAAGAATTTTTCCTTGCATCACAGGATCTTTCTTCGTGATTCGTGTTTTGATCAAATCACGAGATCCCACCTGTTGACACTTAAAAAAGATAAGATTCTTATTGGTCCGAACAATGTCTAAACTTGTTGACATTTACAAAAGACAAGTGACAGACGAGCTGAAGACCAGTTTTCACCCATCTCCGAGGGACAAGGAAGCAACTTGGACTCCACTGATCCAGCAAGCAGACAGTGAAAGATGATTTAAACCGACCTCTAAACAGGTCTAAAGATGCTAACATTTAGCATCGCATGAGCCCAAAGGAATAGCCTCGCTTGAGAGGCTAATATCACTCGACTTCGCCTTGAAGCCATTCAAAGCCTCGCCAGGAAGCTAACTCGCAACTTTGCCAAAGAGGATTTCCAGCTCCGCCAAAGGGTTTCTTTCGGACTTCGCCAGAAGCTGCTCTAGCTCCGCTACGAGCTCAATGCGGACGGCTCTGCTATGAATCTGTCACGGTCAACCTTTGACCAATCAAATCTCCGGATGAGATCGGATCCAATCAGATCAAATCTAATTAAGATCAAATCAGAGATCAAATTTGGCAGTTGATTGCCACAATCTCTTGACTCTTCTAAAACGAGTAAGAGGATCAGGGGAAATCCTCCAACGATATGGAAAGGATCGAGAAGGTCAACCGACCTGCCAATTCTAGCTTCGCAGAAGCTGATCTTAGCCTGCAGCAAGGCTACTTTCCAGATTTTAAACAGATTCGATTCAATCTGTTTCCATATTTTCAAGGACGATTATACCCTTGCTCTCCCTATAAATAGCCCGCCAGGGTTACAAGGAAAGGAGGAGGAGGATCATCGATCAAGACACAGAGGCTTCTTCAAAAAGCACCGTGCGCTCTCGAATTCAGAGACCTTTTAGAGAATTGCTTTCTCTATCCAGGTGTTGATACCCTAACATCGTCCTTCTTCTCAGGAATCTCCGGAACCAGGCGAGAAGGAATTTCTAATTGAAGGCGATTTTGAGAAGCAGCAAGAGGGTTCTACCAACCTTCTGTTCTCTGATTCCCCGAACCAGGCGAGAAGGGAATCTCATCGCTCGCATCGTCAAAGGAACAAAGTGGTCGCGCGCTGACCAGACTCCTATCGGCACACTTCTCCAGAATCTCTGAGGAGATCTACTTGTAATCTTTTTTTAGAATATTTGTAATTTAGCTCCTCAAACTTTTTTGTAAGTTTTTCCCCTTTGCAAACATAATGGAAAACAAGATGGCGACTCCGCTGGGGAGATTCTCCACTGCCGAGAATCAAGTGTCGCAATGCGACGAACAGACCTTCGGGTCTAACTCTGAATTCAGAAAAGCCGGTGCAGCCAGAGCTTCTCTGGCCAAATCTTCAAGGAAAGTATCTGCGGAGACTGAAAAGGTTCTCTATGAACCTACTGCGGTTATTTGGCGCAACAAGGAAGCACGTCCGCAGTCTGATTCTTTTACTTGCGAGAACTTGGTGGTTCAGTTCGATCAAGCAAGATTTGAAGAAGTCCTCTCTGGGGGTGCCCAACGCTTCGAGCACGGAAGCATAGGAGGGTTTCCACGACCAAGGTTTCAAATCAGAAACCGGAAGCAGAATTCTGCCAACACCCTCAGCCTCGCGTGTGGCTAATCAGGTTCCCTGCGAACCTAAGTCTCCTCTGCCAAGGCGGATATGGAAACCTAAACAGAAGTCTTCGACGAAGAGAAGGGCAAGATGCCTGTCTGCTCCAATCATAAAGTTACGACGGCAATCATATCGTCGTCCAATTCAAGGGCAGCGATGCCTCGCGCCGGCCTCGTTCTCATGAACGAAGCTACTGTACCACAGCGTACGCGCAGGGTCCATGACCGCGAAGCTGAAACCAAAGTACCATCTAAGGCTAATTGCCTTCGCAACAGCATAGCGGGTAAAGCACCGCAGCATGCTCCACTTTCCAGTGCGTTAAGCACTAAGTTCGCGTCTAATGGCGAAGCTAGAACTAAAGCACTATTCAGTGCTAATCCCGGCTGCAGGGATAAAAGAAGTAGGACATCGCCCTATGCGCGATCCAAAAGAGCCTTTGCGCTCGATTGCAGGGACCCGACCGGGTCCGATTTGAGGAAATTGTTGACGGATAGACAAACCTCTTCCCCCTATTGCCAACACAGGGGATGCCAACTGCTGACACTCCACTCGGTCCATTACCGGCTGGGACCAATCTCCGCCACGCCTCCAAGACGACGGTCGGTTTTTGATCGACTATCGGTGCAAGTCCCGGTGAAACATCGCAAAAGGAGCATCTCGCGAGATCTACCCTCCGCATCCGTCAACATGACCGGAAGAGGACAAGAGTCCCCAGATCCAGACTACGGCCCAGGCTTGGGCGAAGTCTGGTTCATGAAGAGGAAGGTGTTTTCCGAAACACCAGATCCAGGGTGGCGATACCCTACAATTACGAGCAGCCTTCTTCCTCGATGGCCCTAGCCTCGTCACAGCCCACAAGATCACTCCAATCATCGGACGGAGAAGATGAAGATAGTGGGTACGCCTCTTTGGCGACAGTCAGTTCGGTGCGAACAGACAGAGCATCAGTCAATATGGCTGATAACGTCAACGACGATCTTCGTCGGCGCCTGGAAGCCCAGGAGCAAACTTCCAAGACTCAGCAAGAGGCTCTGGACAATATTCAACAGATGCTCGCTCAACTCCTCAATAACCGGAATAACAATGATGCCGGGAGCAATCGCGATGAGGAGGAACACTTCAGCAATGAGCAACCAAAGCCGGAGAAATCCAAGGAGGGTTCTTCCTAGACGCCGAAGTCCTTAAGGGCCTCCAAGCTCAGATCGCATCCCTAGCTCAGAGGGATGAATTAAAGAAGGTAGGGACAGTCCGTCCTTATCCGCTGGAGTGGGATTCGGTGCCATACCCACCGAAGTTCAAACCGCCAACGCTGCATACCTATGATGGAAAGAGCTCGCCAAATCAGCACATCTACTATTTCCGGTCTCAGACTGGTAATGTTATAAGCAATGACGCCATAATGGCTAGGCTTTTCATTGGCACTTTAAAGGGGGTGGCGTTTGACTGGTTTCGCAGTCTTCCTCCGGGCTCTATCAACTCCTGGATCGACCTGGAAACTCGGTTCCTCTCTCGTTTCTATGAGGATGATACCGAGGTAACCATGGACAAACTCCTCTCCACTGTGCAGAGGAAGGGCGAATCTGTCCGTGACTACATTGAACGGTTCAGAAACTTATCCTTGATGTGCCCAGCTGGGATGCCATTACCCATGCTCTTGCAGACATGCAGACACAACTTCCTAGACCAAGTAGAAGTTCGCATGGGGGTTGTCAAAGCCCACACTTGGAAAGAATTGGTCGAACAAGCTGAGATAGCCGAGAAGTCGGCTAAAAAGTTCGAACCATCCGCCCCTAGAGGCAAGTGGGGGATGAACAACAAAGGGCGTGGCGACCTACCGCAATCCTCTCAAGCTAAAGGCAAAGAGACTATGTCTGTGGAACTATCCAGAGATGTGCAGTCAAAGGCCAAGAAGAGCGGCTTCAACAATCAGGAGCCTAAGTTCCCTCCAAAGCAGTACTCGTTCAAAGACGATCAGGTGGTCACCATATTCCATCTGCTCCACAAAGGGAACAAAATAAAGCTGCCAGATGCGCGGCGTCCCAATGAGATAGGGCGCACAAACGACCCTAAATACTGCCTCTACCACAGGATGGTTCACCATCCTACTGACAAGTGCTATGTCCTCAAGGACAGAATTCAAGCCTTGGTTGATGCCGGGGTTCTGACGTTAAAGACGGAGCAAAAGAAAGTCACTGCCAATCTGGTGACTCTTGAGTTCGGCAAAGCCCCAAAAATCACAGTTCCCGACGGGACTTATTCCGTCCCTGCGTCACGGTTGGAAGTCAAACATCTCCCAGCTACAGCTCAAAACAATAAGGGTCTTGTTCCCTTAACATTGGAGACAAAAGAAGTCATGTGGATACATCCAGACCTCGTCCAAGACGTACAGCGGGATCCAAAGCAGCCCAACTCAAAGGGCAAGTCTTGCAATGTCATCTCCCTCCTGCCAGACGACGACAATCTTACATCGGCTTCCCTCAGTAATTCCGAAGGAGAAAAGCATGCTTGCGCAGCGCAAGCCGATACGCCTCAGCAAACGGGCACCCAATCCGGAAAATCATACTTAAGGCAGTATGAAAAGTCTACTGACGAGATACAACAGCAAACGACGTCAGTACAAGTACCAGCATCCACTCTAATCCCAGCCAAAGGGAAAGAAAAACCTAAAGAGGTACGATTCGACCACGTGTTGAAGAAACCACCAGGCCAAGGGTTTGATACGCCCTTTCGGTTTGACATATTGGCTCAACTGGCCAATATCCCAGCTCGTATCACTATACACGAGCTCCTTCGCCTCTCGAAAGAGACAAGAGAAGCACTCAGGGATGCGCTAGCCAATTCAGAATCATTTCTGACATGCATGCCTGAGATCCCTAACAACGACGTCCAGTCTTCCTGCCCAGAATGTCATCATGCACAATCAAAGGTGCCCGCTATTACCTTCACAGCGGAAGATATGCTTCTCAAAGACAACAAGCACGATCGACCTCTGTACTACACCGGATATATCGGTTCAACATGCATTGAGAGGGTACAAGTCGATCCGGGGTCCGCACTCAGCATCATCCCCAAAAGACTTCTCTACTTCCTCGGCATACCATTGTATAGGTTGTCCGCAACCACTACTACAATATACGGTTTCAACGCCGGGAGCAGTCATCCACTGGGGAAAATTCGACTCCGTTGCAGAATCGGGAGCCTGAAGTCAGAAGTGACATGCTATGTCATTGATGCTGACACATCATATAACCTGCTGCTGGGACGGCCATGGATCCATGCCAATTGGATCGTCCCTTCCACCCTCCATCAATGCTTCAAATATGTTGAAGATGATGCGACAGTACGAACTGTCTTTGCTGAGAGGCAACCATTCAAAGAGTGAAAAATTACTTCACTGACGCTCTCCTATATCAAGAGGCCGGTGGAGCACTCAAAGAATCGTTGCCAGACGATGATGAAAGTGGCAACGAGGCGGATTCAGAATCCGAAACAGGCATGCCAGCTATTCTGATTGGTGAACCAATTATAACATGTCTCAATAATCCCCTATGTAATACTCCTTCAGAGGATGAAGGAGAATGGGTAATTAATGATAATATTTCTTTTGATTATCCTGCGAGTATTGGGTCGATTAAATCCATTACGGATGGCTCTCTGCATGTGCCCGTACATGAGCCAAGTGTGGCCAGCACATCTGTGGAAGCTATAGAGGGGGCCACACTGGTGATCCCTCCGTCCAAACAAGGTCAGTCGCCGATAATCTTCGGTAGAACCCGGCCACGGGGATCCACAACTGCAGATCCAAGCTCAGATTCAGACGCCCCACAGTTCTTCCATTATGCGCGGCCAGCGCGCCACATTATGAAGAAAATGGGATACGACTTGAAGCGTGGAGCAGGCCTGAATTTCGGAAAAGGAAGGCGCGGTTTGATGCGGAACCTTGTGCCTAAAGGGAAACCTGCAAATTACTATGATAGTACACGCAGGGGGTTGGGATACGTTACACCCACATCATCAGCAACCGTTCAAGTCAAGGACGATGAACCAGCTCCATCACATTCAGCCTCATCCTCCGAGTGGGACTCAGATGTCAGTATAGGAGGAATGTTCAAAAACCTCACTGCTAATATGACCTCAAGCAGTCAATTGGAGCCCGCAGAAGCCACTGACGAGGAGCAATGGGCCCAGCAATCAGACCTTCAATGGGAAAAGCGATTCGAATCGCGCGAACCACCTACTGAAGACAAGGTGATGCAGGTCAACTTGAGTAGTCAAGATAACCCCAAGCCCATCTTTATAAGTGAAAGCCTATCACTTATAGAAAAGGAGGAATTGATAATGCTCGTGAAGGAGTATATAGATGTCTTCGCATGGAGCTACGAAGATATGCCCGGACTTGATCCACAGGTCGCTATGCACCGTCTGAACATCAAGACCGACGTCAAGCCAGTCAAGCAGCAACAACGTCGGTTTCGCCCGAACATTATGGAAGCTATTGAAGCCGAAGTTCACAAGCTCATTGCATGTGGCTTCATCCGGGAAGAACAACATCCTGATTGGGTAGCTAACATCGTCCCCGTCCTCAAAAAGAACGGGAAAATACGGATCTGCATCGACTACCGTGATCTCAATACGGCCTGTCCCAAAGACGAATTCCCACTGCCCATCACCGACGTCATGATCGACAACACATGTGGATTCGAAAGAATGTCTTTCATGGACGGCTTTTCAGGGTACAACCAGATTAAGATGTATCCCGACGACGAGAAGCATACTTCGTTCCGAACACCATTAGGGGTATACTGCTACACGATAATGCCCTTCGGACTGAAGAACGCCGGAGCAACCTATCAGCGGGCAATGAGTATGATCTTCCGCGATCATCTCCGAAAAACGGTGGAATGCTATGTCGACGACATTGCCGTCAAAAGCCGCGACAAAGATGAACACCTTCGCGACCTGAGAACGATGTTCGACATAATGCGGGCTCATCAACTGAAAATGAACCCAACAAAATCCTTTTGGGAGTGTCAAGTGGCAAGTTCCTTGGGTTTATTGTCACATCAAAAGGGATTCATCTTGACCCAGACAAGGTCAAAGCCATCCAGAGCATGCATCCACCAAGGAATCTCAAAGAGCTCAGAGGCTTGCAAGGCAGGCTGGCCTATATCAGAAGATTCATCGCAAATCTCTCAGGCCGCTGTCAGCCGTTCACCCGGCTCATGAAAAAGGGTACTCCCTTCGTATGGGATCAAGCTTGTCAGGAAGCTTATGAAGACATCAAGAGGTACCTCACAAAGCCTCCAGTCTTAGTGGCCCCTACATCAGGGAAGCCATTCTTGCTTTATGTAAAGGCTATGGACTACTCCCTCGGTGCCCTCCTCGCTCAAAAGGACGACAATGGCCACGAGCAGGCCATTTATTATCTGAGCAGAACTCTCATAGGAGCGGAATCTCGCTACAACCCTATCGAGAAAGAGTGTTTAGCTCTCGTCTTCGCTGTTCAGAAGACACGACATTATTTGGTCGGCCAGACCATACATGTCATCTCCAGAGTAAACCCATTGCGTCTTCTTATGACGAAGCCAGGATCATTGAATTCAAGATTGGCTAAGTGGGCACTTTTATTGTCTCAATACGACATGATCTTCACGCCTCAGAAGGCGGTTAAAGGCCAGGCCCTTGCAGAGTTCTTGGCTGCTCATCCAGTTCCGGAGCATTCAAAACTTCACGAAGATATCCCTGATGAAGTCTTCGAGTCTTATGCAACCTCAGAAGAGGAAGTGTGGCAGATGTTCTTTGATGGAGCATCGCGAATGGGCCCTAAAGGCAAAATTATTGCCGGAGTGGGGGTTGTGTTTATCTCCCCACAGAATCATGTCCTGCCCAGAGCATTCTCTTGACAGAATCGTGCTCCAACAATGTGGCAGAATATAATGCTCTGCTCATTGGTCTTCAGCTCGCCCATGGAATGGGGGTACGCTACCTCGAAGCTTATGGCGATTCAAAACTGATCATCAATCAGGTTAAAGGCGAATACGAAGTCCGCCATGAGGACTTGGTGCCTTATTACCATACAGCCATCGAATTGGCTAACCTATTTGAAGGTTTCTACATCGGGCACGTGTCCCGATCTCAAAATACTAAGGCGGACGCCCTTGCTGCCTTAGCAACAACTCTAGCCTTGCCAGCCGACACCGAGTATCACCTCACAGTCGCAACTCGACATCTTGTATGCTCCAAGCACATGCTAAGAACTCGAGAAGTCTATAATGTCTCGACGAATCTTGAGCCGAGGGATTGGCGCTTTCCTCTCATTGACTATGCTTTGCACGGTCTGCTTCCAGACAATCCTAAAGAAGCGGCTTCTATCAGACGAAGGTCTCTCCGTTTCTACTACGATCCGACTCTGAAGACACTTTACCGTCGTTCATATGACGGTGTCCTCCTCCGTTGCCTTTCCAATTCAGAGGCACAGGAAGCGCTCCAAGAAGCGCATGATGGCACTTGCGGAGCTCATCAGCCAGGTCCAAAGCTTAAAGACAGGTTGCATAGGCTGGGATATTATTGGCCAACTATGATAGCCGACGCTATCCAATATGCACGAAGGTGTAAAGCATGTCAGATTCATGCGGACTTCATACACCAGCCTCCGGAGTTGCTCCACCCGACTGCTGCTTCATGGCCATTTGAAGCATGGGGAATAGACGTCGTAGGACCAATCAGTCCTTCTTCGACAAAAGGTCACCGGTTTATCCTAGCAATAACCGACTACTTCTCAAAATGGGCGGAGGCTATACCACTGGTTGAAGTCAAAACCTCCAATGTAGTTCACTTTATCAAGCACCACGTCATCCATCGATTTGGTGTCCCTAGGCGGATCATCCACGACAACGGTCCCCAATTAATAAGCCAAGTATTCTATCGGTTCTGCAATAAATACCGAATTCAGAATGTAGCTTCAACTGCCTATAATCCTGCTGCCAACGGCTTAGCGGAAGCATTCAACAAAACAATCATCAAGATGCTCAAGAAATTCGTCTCCTCGAATAAGCGAGATTGGGACGAAAAGCTCGGTGAATGTCTTTGGGCCTACCGAACCACGGTGCGGACACCGACAGGCAATACGCCTTTTTCCCTGGTATATGGGTGCGAAGCAGTCCTCCCATTGGAAATCCAGATGCCATCGTTGCGCGTAGCTCTGATTACTAAAATCACATCAGAGGACAATGATCGCCTACGCCTTCAAGAGCTCAAAGCTTTGGACGAGAAGCGACTACAAGCTCAGCAGCATATCGAGCTATATCAAGCTCGAATCTCAAAAGCCTTCAATAAGAAGGTCAAACAGAGAATCTTCCAGAAAGGAGACCTGGTCTTAGCCGTCAGACGACCGATGATTATGACGCACAAGACCAAAGGCAAATTTCAGCCTAAATGGGAAGGACCGTTTGTAATAGAAACAGTCTATTCAAACGGAGCATACCGCCTCGCGACTACAGAGGGCGACCTACTCATGATGCCGATCAATGGCAAGTTCTTAAAGAAATATTATCCTTAATCAAGGATCCTTCTCTTGATCAAGTTAACACTACACCTCTGATCAAGATCTCCGTGTCTGGAGCACACACAAAGAGAGCCTTTCTCTTCCTCCAAGTGAGGTCATACAGCCGAAAACCAACAGGAACCTGGCCGCGCACCGGTTATCCTAAAGGGGAATCAAGGTTATGCAGACATTAACCTAATAATCCAATATCCTTTAACGATTAAGGATAGAGGAAAATGTTGGCCTATAAGCCCAACATAAGTCCTCGACAACTCATCATGCTGAGGGGAATAGCATGGCTAGCCCAACTCAAACGGTAGGCATATCAAACCCGTTGACAGCTGGGGATTTGCTAAAAATCCTAAGGGACCAGTTCCCATTTGATTCCCTCTCCAAAGTCACTTACCAATTCTCATCCATAGGATGGTAAGGCCACATATATTTCGCTGTTACGTTAACATTAAACCTATGACAGCAGTTCCCTCATCTCTCTCCGAGAGAATGAGACCTCCAAAGTCACTTACCAATTCTCATCCATAGGATGGTAAGGCCACATATATTCCGCTGTTATGTTAACATTAAACCTATGACAGCAGTTCCCTCATCTCTCTCCGAGAGAATGAGACCTCCAAAGCCACTTACCAATTCTCATCCATAGAATGGTAAGACCACATATACATTTCGCTGTTACGTTAATATTAAACCTATGACAGTGATTCTCTCGTTTCTTCCCGTGAAGACGAGACTTCTCCCAAATTCTACTACAAACTCGATACTTATTGACATTTACAAAAGATAAGTATCACCAACCTTGAGCTTGGTGGCGTCTCATTCGGTTATGTCATTGCGACCTCTGAACCAGCAGACAGCTAAGTCTCAATCTCGATACTTATTGACATTTACAAAAGATAAGTATCACCAACCTTGAGCTTGGTGGCGTCTCATTCGGTTATGTCATTGCGACCTCTGAACCAGCAGACAGCTAAGTCTCAATTTCGAGCTTGTTGACATTTACAAAAGACAAGTCTCAATTCCGAGCCCTGTTGACATTTACAAAAGACAGGTCTCGATACTCGTTGACATTTACAAAAGACGAGTATCACCAATTTTTGAAGCTTGGTGGCGTCTCATCCGGTTATGTCATTGCGACCTCTGAACCAGCAGACAGCTAAGTCTCAATTCCGAGCCCTGTTGACATTTACAAAAGACAGGTCTCGATACTCGTTGACATTTACAAAAGACGAGTATCACCAATTTTTGAAGCTTGGTGGCGTCTCATTCGGTTATGTCATTGCGACCTCTGAACCAGCGGACAGCTAAGTCTCAACTTTGAGCCTGTTGACACTTACAAAAGACAGGACTCACCGATGCTTGCTGACATTTACAAAAGGCAAGTATCTCCCCTTCAGCCCCGCAAAGGGCTAACCTCGAGATCGCTGACGTCTTAATCGGTTATGTCATTGCGACCTCTGAACCGATGGATAGCCACGTCTCAAAGATTACGTCCTCAAGCAAGAACAAGATGGAGATTCAACAGAAGCCAAAACAAAAGAAAGAATTTCCATTAATTCCAAAAGATGGAGACACATCGAGGCACGTATACAATGACCTACAAGCGTACACTGTATGATCTGAGCCGCTCTCCGAGGGCGTTTAGCCTCGTCTTCCTATCATCAACAGCCTGGGCAAGCGCTTGTGACCTCAGCTCAGCCTCATCAAAGTCCACCGCCTGAGCCAGACGAGCTTCAACTTCTGCCAAAGTTGCCCTCTGTGACAGCTCCTGCCGCGCAAGCTCCTCACTCTGAGCTTTGAGTTCTTTAAGCCGCGTAGTTTCCTCAAGACGCACCGGTATGGCTTGGATAAGAGGAGATTTGCTTTCCTGATCATTTCCTCAGCCTTCGTAATCTTATCCTCAGCGCCAAGAAGAGCACTAGTGGAGGCGTCAATTGCACTTCCAACCTCCGCTTGCCTTGTTTCCAAGGATTTCAAATCAGAAGAGACGCCTTAGCAGCCTCTTGAGCAGCAAGCCGGGCCTCGTGCTTTCGGGCAACAAGACAGGCGAGTCGCTCGTCAGCTAAGGACGCCGGGTCTGAGCGATAGAGACGGCGCCACTCCTCTACAGCCTTCTCAAGTTCATCCACCAGGAGTTCTAAAGCAGCAGCCTGATGATACCCCTCAAAGTCCCGAGTACTCTCAATGTCACGAGAGAGGACCACCTTCAGCTTTGAGAACGGTATAAGCGAGCCCTTCAAAACTAGGTCGATAGTTCGCTCCAAGCTTCTATAAAAGCTATCGACCAGGTCACCTATGTAATCATTCTCGGCCTCAGCCATTTCTGGCAGGGAGGCAACCTCGGAATAGTCCACCAGCCTGGTCGACGCCGTCGCAGAAGAAGCAGCGGGAACACTGACAGTAGCAGGACTACCCGAGGCGATCTCGGCGGAGTCCTCATCGAAACCAGCACGCCAGCCACCGCGGAGGTAGGACTGGCAACCACCTCTTGAGCAGCAGGCTCAACCACCAGGGTTGGAGAAGTAGGGCTCACAATCACCCTCAATGCCGCACTCGGCAAAACAGTCCGCACCTCACTCGTTGATGTGATTGGGAGTGAGGATACCTCCGGCACTACCGCCCCTTTAACCTCTGGTCCTTCAGCTGATTTGGGCCGATAAGAAGGCAGGTCGCCGTACAGCGCGTCCAACACAGCAGCATCCGCTGTGGCCGAAGTGCTCATGTCACCTCTCGATCCCTCAGGAAGATCTACCGGCTCCCTTGAAGCTGATGCGTCTTGAGGCCGAACACCTGTAACAAGACTGCGGTTAGTCGGGACACTACATACAGAAAAAGCCAAGAGGGTACGACAATACCAAAGGATGATGTTGCCTCGAACATCTCGTCGGCCGCACCAGTCTCCAGAGGCTCCATCGGAAAGTTTTTTAGCAGAATCAACACGAATAGCCGGCTCGCTTTCACTTGCCGAGTATCCTGTGGACCACCCGATAGAGCTCGATGCCTCAAGACTTCCTTTAGAAGTCCCAACGCCTGAAGGACCAACATCAGCCGCGCCACTCCCAGACTCTTCCGAGTGAGCAGGGGAACCGGCTGCAGCCCCATAAGTGAATAGGGGATCATAATGTTTCCCTTGCTCTCCAGCCGTCTCGGCTCCTGCAACGAGAAGCAAAGGATGAGTTATTTGGAACACACCAAAAGCATTATATGAACGAGGTTAACCTCACCCAGACCTGGAGCGAATTCACCGCTAGTCGGTTCAGCAACCGACGGTTCAGCCGCTAATGGGGCAGCAGGAGGAATCGCTGTAGAGGGATAACCCTCTACGACAATCGTAGGAGCTTGACGACGGGGCTTCTTCGCCAACGATTTCCTACGAGAGCTACCCGCTCGTTTTCTCTTGAAGTGGACGTCAGAATCCTCTTCTTCTACTCCTTCCACACGTCGTGGGGAAGATGTCCCCATCACACCAGAACCAGCCGCAGGAGTATCAGCTCCAGCCCCCGCCTCGAAGCGAGGACTCCCTGCATCAGAAGCCTCGCTGTCATCCACAGCAATGAATTCTTCCAAGCCGGGGACACGAACCCGTTTGCCTTCTCTCTTATCAGAGGCTTTCCGCTTCAGTCGCTGAGAGATTAACTTCACACCCATACTATTGGCATTAAATCCAGGAGGTGTGGAGTTGGAAGCCGCGTACCACTGGCAAAAGCATAGGGTCGTCGAGAGGCCGGGATCCTGCAGCGGCGTGCGTAGCCACGCCCCAGTGCCATCCGCAGTAAAGAACCGCCAGGCACGGGCCCCATCAATAAGACTCCCCATGAAAGCCAGGTCCGAATTGGGGTTGCCCACATACAGCTGGTCGTACCCGAATTGGCGGGCAAATCGACTTGGGACGTAGGGTTCCAGGTAGCAGGTATCCCCACTCCTGTACAGCAAATGCGAGGGCCGGATGCTGACCAGCCACTCGAAAACGCCCCGACTCATGGGAGACCGCCCTGACTCCGCATCTCGGAATTCCTCGTTGTATCCTGCGCCCCGAATGCGAGGAAAACAGCGGAACAGGCTATAAGCGTCATGACGACGCACTAACTTACGGGCCTCGGCCACGTAGGCTTTCATCCAAGAGCAACCTTCGAATCGGCGGAGAAGCGCCGTTCGAACACCCTGCGGAGGATCTTCCCCAGCTCCAATCAAAGTAGGGCAGTGTAAGGCGAACCACGCCATCAAGTAGGTGTACGGTAGACCCACCCTAGGATTGGGTCCATCGCAAGGAAGGATAGCACTCTTCCCACGTCTTGTCGCCGGTGGCCTGCAGAAAGCCTCCGCTAGTGCGCGAAGGCCTCTTTGAATACAGCATACCATGGCTGGGAGAAGACCCAGACGGTGACCATGGGCTAGGCGAACGGCGGGTAGCAGAACATTCGGGTGGACGATGTCACCCGAGGAAGAAGGCACAACACACTTCTTTAACCAGACGGTTAAGAAACCGGCCAGCAGCGCCTTTCGAGATATAGGCCGACGGGCCTGATGGTGAAAGCTCCGAAGGGTATCACCCTTCTCATAGGGACCTGCGTCTTCTGTTACGACGATATCCCTTTGGAGACACATCTCCATCCGTTCAACAATATCGCCATCAGTAACTCCGCGATGAGCTGCTTCAGGAGCATTCTTCATGTCTGGGAACAGGTAACTTCCCCAGCTCTTTAAGCTCTTCGAGCTACCCTTGCCACCACCGTGAATGCTAGAACAAATATGCAAGTGGCACATCAACTCCCGATAAGTCTCGAGCATAACAGGCTCCTGCTTCTCCAGGAGGGCCAACTCCGCCTCACAGGGAAAGTACTCTTCGTATGGAAGAGACCCGAAAGGCAAAGCAGAGATTTCCCACATCTCATGCAAAGCCATGCCCAACTCGCCAACCGGGGTGAAGAAGGTCCCCGAAGCCGGGCAGTACAACTCAAGGATGGCGTAGAAGCACGCCACCTTCATCTCAATGCCGTAGCAGGTCGCCCTGACGGCCTCATAAAGATTCAGCCCTTCCAAGTCCTCCTCGAAGTGAGCGAGGATATAGTTGGTCAACTCCGCCCACCATGTCTTAGGAGGATGAACCCAACCGGGAGCCCTGAAGTCAGTTGCAGGATAGTTCCCGTCAACTGCGCAGAATTGAGTGCCAAAGGTCTGCGCCACAGCCGGGTTCTCTCCCACTGGAAGTTCCCGCGATACCTTCCCAGGGTATAGCCCCATTATGCTGAGGGGAGGGCCCGCCCTCGAATAGCCCGACTGAAAGGTTAATCTCTCAACATGGACGGATTCGACGCTTCGGCTTACGCCCCACGCCATCTTCCGAGCCTGAGTCACATTCATGAAAGAAGATAAAGGAAAGTGTCGCTTAGTCGACGGAAGGTAAAACTTCTCGCCATCCAGTTGAAAGATCCATTGTCCTTCGCCTGCCTGCAACTGGCGATCAGGATCGGATGCGGCATCCCCGAACATAAAGTTGGGCTTTCTGTAAGTCCGACGGTCAACATCCTCAAGAGGAGCTGTGGTCAAGATACTCCGCGTGGTCTGCGGATGACCGCCTTGGATGAGTGTATCCCAGACGAGGGAGCTCCGTTCACTGAACAAAGAAGCCTGTCCATGGAACTGCAGGCTGAGGTTACCATCTGCTCCACTGGTCAGCCCAAACAAACTGCTCAGGAGATCGGGAGTGTAATGCACTGCAAAGACAGAAACGAACTATGATTAGTTCAACAATCAAGTGAGGCATAGCCTCGTTCAGCAAGCAAGGCCAGCAAGGCGATAGCCTCGATGAAGCTTGATCTCGCGGATAAAACTGCATTTTTGCAGAAGGCGTACAAGTACCAACTTCGCTTAAACAGGAAGTGGTATAGCCCTAAGGGCTAACGTCACCAAGAGGGCATCATGGTCAAAAGTCACCCTTCGTGACCATGACTGAAGGAACAGACCTATATCATGTTCCTCAACAGGATGGAGACTGCCCGAGTAATGGCTTCGTACGAGGAACTGTTCGGTTCTTAATTCCCTTGTGCAAGGAAGATAGGGAGATTCAAGGAAACGAGTTCCCTAATGAGGACAGATCTTATTCGATCATCCTAATAGCCAAATGTTGGCTCCAAAGGAGAGAGACCACGGTCTCTAATCAGATAGGAAAATCCCTTACCGGTGACTGGTCGCTCGATGACCGGAGGAGGAGGAGGACCCTCCGCTGCAGAAGTCGCCACTTCTTTTCCCGCTCGCCTTTTGGGCGCCATTAAAGGGTTGCAAGAGTTCTCAGGGTTCTCTGAACAAAGAAGGAAGAGGAAGAGGGAAAGTCAAGAAATCTCTCTGAAAAAAAGGAGATCTTTTCCTGCTCAGCCCGATCGGGCTTTTATAGGCCAATCAGCGCCTGAAACGAGGCCTCGAAAAGGGCGTGTGCCGCCGTTTCGAATTAATTCAAAACGCCGCCCAAAGCGCCTTCCCGAGAAGCGCTGCTTCGATTCCGCTAAGGGTTAACGTCGCCCTGGCTTAAAGTGCGGATTTCGCACAATCCTTCAAGGACATTCGCCGAGAGGCTTACCTTAGCCCTCTAAAAAGGCGCTGACATGCCAGTCTCGCGAAGATCACTCAAAGAAAGGACTATGTCCTTAACTCCGCATACGGTTTAGCCCCGCTATGGCCAAACCTTCAAAGAAAGCAAGCGAAGATCAGATGATTAGAAGATGAACTTTCATTGATTTAAAAAAAAGAAGGGTACATTGATATTACATCGAAGTTGTGTTTCATACAACACACCCAGTTGCTCGACAGGGTAATTTGTGCAAAAAAGCATACAAGTGGTTTTGCCCGCTTCTAAGTCAAACCGACTGGACAAAGGAGGCCTTCCTCCTGCACAAGGCTGTAATCAGTGGTGCCGCAAAGACACAGTCATTATTCTCCACAAAAATGGCAGGTCTTGCCAGGCCATTTTTGTTGAAGCCTGGCAATAGAAACCTATCGCCGCCAACACGATAGATCACGTATAATGGGAATCGACAGTGGTACCAGTGATCTAACGGGTGTGATGTCCGCCTTTCCAAAGTGGATCGCCCTTAAACGCCACCAAAGTTGAAAGTTGGCAATGATGCCAGTGATCTCACAGGCGACGTCCACTATCTTGAAGCGGATCATCTCCGACAAAGCGGCTACCAGCCTCACCTCAGAACGAATCATCTCGGACAAGAGGCTGCCAGCAGCCTCTGGGACATGCACTCGCTGCCCCGAATTGTTCCTCCTGCTTAAAAGTAAAGCTTCAACCGGGGAAGCATAAGGCAATTTTATGGTTCCTTCCATCAAGTCACAAGATTGGCGAGTATAGCCCACTGCAAGGCAAATCAGAACAGATTAGCTTTAAGCACAGAAAAAACTGCAAATCAGAATCCTTTGGGTCAAAGCAATCCAATTTCAGTAAAAGCAGAGGACAAGCCTCGCCTGCACAGCATTGATGGGCTGGCTCAGCAAACGCCAAGTCCAAGCCTCGCCTATATGGCTAGCCAGACTGACCCCGTGGGACAGTCTTAGCTCCGCCTATATGGCAAGACTAGCTCAACTATTGAAGAGACCAAGTCCCAAGTTTTGTCTAGGCAGCGGATTTAACATGAAGCGATCTTTCTGGGAAGCTATGCCAAAATCCTTCTCTACAGATCAGTCAATTGTAAGATGAAGAACAAGGGAAGCTAATCCCTGAAGCAGCTGTTAAAGCTGAATTAAGGGAGATGAATTCCCTAAAATCGGTGAAGTCGTTGAATGATCAAGACTTACCGATCCTTGGCTGGATAATGACCAGAGTGGGCATTCACTAGTTCAGAGATCTGAGTATCTCTTTCAAACCAAGAGAAGAGAAGAGAGGCAAAGCACTTCTCTTCAGAGGACCTCAAGTGTCCTATTTATAGGCCCCATGGCCTGAGCGCTGTCGCCTCAAGCGTGGAAGCACGAGCGCATTTAAGGCATTTATCACGCCTTGAGAAAAGGGACGGTTTCTCTTAGAACCGTGCAAAGGGAGAAACGTCTCCCTCATAAAGGCACTTATTGCGCCTTGAAGAAAGGGAATATCCTCCCTCGAAAACGTGCAAATCGGAGAGTATCTCCCTCGATCAGCACGAAGAAAGGAGTAATCCTCCTCGTAACCAGCCCACGGCAGTTGATCTCGGGAAAGCGACATGCCCTCCCAAGCGAACATGTCATCAGAAGCCCAGATGCGGGGCTACTAGCTGCGAAGCTACCCAGTCTACATGATTCCTCGGCGAATCTACATCCCAAAGCAGGATTTAAAGCGAAGCTGAACTCAACCATCATGGCGACGTTCATACTCCACACACCGCCAATCAAAGCAGTTCAAAGTATTTCGAAGTCTGAGCCATTGCAGACTTTCGAAAACTTTGAAGGGGGTCTTGTTGACACTTAAAAAAGACAAGATTCTTATTGGTCCGAACAATGTCTAAACTTGTTGACATTTACAAAAGACAAGTGACAGACGAGCTGAAGACCAGTTTTCACCCATCTCCGAGGGACAAGGAAGCAACTTGGACTCCACTGATCCAGCAGCAGACAGTGAACCCGGATTGTTTCTAAACAGACCTCAGCATTCTAAAGATGCTAACATTTAGCATCGCATGAGCCCAAAGGAATAGCCTCGCTTGAGAGGCTAATATCACTCGACTTCGCCTTGAAGCCATTCAAAGCCTCGCCAGGAAGCTAACTCGCAACTTTGCCAAAGAGGACTTCCAGCTCCGCCAAAGGGTTTCTTTCGGACTTCGCCAGAAGCTGCCTCTAGCTCCGCTACGAGCTCAATGCGGACGGCTCCGCTATGAATCTGCCACGGTCAACCTTTGACCAATCAAATCTCCGGATGAGATCGGATCCAATCAGATCAAATCTAATTAAGATCAAATCAGAGATCAAATTTGGCAGTTGATTGCCACAATCTCTTGACTCTTCTAAAACGAGTAAGAGGATCAGGGGAAATCCTCCAACGATATGGAAAGGATCGAGAAGGTCAACCGACCTGCCAATTCTAGCTTCGCAGAAGCTGATCTTAGCCTCGCAGCAAGGCTACTTTCCAGATTTTAAACAGATTCGATTCAATCTGTTTCCATATTTTCAAGGGACGATTATACCCTTACTCTCCCTATAAATAGCCCGCCAGGGGTACAAGGAAAGGAAGGAGGAGGATCGATCGATCAAGACACAGAGGCTTCTTCAAAAAGCACCGTGCGCTCTCGAATTCAGAGACCTTTTAGAGAATTGCTTTCTCTATCCAGGGTGTTGATACCCTAACATCGTCCTTCTTCTCAAGGAATCTCCGGAACCAGGCGAGAAGGAATTCCTAATTGAAGGCGGTTTTGAGAAGCAGCAAGAGGGTTCTACCAACTTTCTGTTCTCTGATTCCCCGAACCAGGCGAGAAGGGAATCTCATCGCTCGCATCGTCAAAGGGACAAAGTGGTCGCGCGCTGACCAGACTCCTATCGGCACACTTCTCCAGAATCTCTGAGGAGATCTACTTGTAATCTTTTTTTAGAATACTTGTAATTTAGCTCCTCAAACTCTTTTTTGTAAGTTTTTCCCCTTTGCAAACATAATGGAAAACACCACCAAGTTTACATCTTTCTCCATGTGATTCACAACCATCAGCGAGCCTTCTTGGATGTCTTGTGCGGTGCCTCTGTGAGCTCGTCGAGCTCGCCTTGCTGTCCGTCATTGGCGATGATCCGATCATCGCTTCCGCGTCCACCATGTTCAGATCTGAGCATCATTGAGTCTTGACGACTCCACCTTGATCAACATACTCGAAAAGTCATCGATCTATACCTTAGAACAAATCTGAATTTTTTTTGTTGTCTTCTTCGCATTGATGCCTCCGCCGACTCCATCGACTTGACATCTCCTTCTCCATCTTGGGCACTCGAAACTTGAACGAGCACCATCATCTCTGATACCAATTGTTGTGTGCAAACCCGCGATAATAATTGCTATGATACCAATTGTTGGAAAATACAACAATCCCACCGACAACCTCAAGCACGCCATGAGATCAATTACCTCAAGCACACAAGATGGATATTAAAAGATACAAGTAGAAAAACACACAATTTAACGTAGTTCGGCCTAAACTTGGCCTACGTCCACGAAGAGAGACCTTGAGAGAGTATTATTAATAAACTTGGTACAATAGAGATCTAACCTTCACCTTGATCCCGCAAGAGTATTCACCTTCCCCTTGAATATACACCTAGATTAGAAGAGTATACATTCTCTTTATGCACCGTCACTTTCTTCTCTCTTTAACTTGGCTTCTTTATGGTCTTACATTATTGTTCACTATAAACTTTAACATCTCTTCTTCTCCTCCTCCATCTAAATCCTAGGTTACAATCTTTATTTATAAAGTTTACAACAAACCTTAGCCAAACTATGAGATGATCTTGGCTGTTAGATGCTTAGAAATCTTGATCAATCTTATTAGGAGTTGATCTTCTTGATCTACAAGAATCTAAACCTTTAAACTTTAGAAACAAGCCTTCATTGATAGAATCTGAATCATATTTGAACTCCACCAAAAAAGAAAACTCGCACGCGCCTGAAAAGGAAACTGCTCATACTTAAGAAACAACTAGATTAGTCGACTTATCATGCAGACTAGTCGACTAATACCTTCTATTAGTCAACTTATAAACCTATAAGTCGATTCCTGTACAATACTCCCTTCTCTGTGTCCTGTCTAGTCGACTGTATTCGACTAGTCTGAGCATTAGTCGGTATGCAGTCGACTAATCCTGCTCCACATTGGTTTGCTTCTTATGCTTCAAGCCATCGTCTTCTCCAATTGGATTGGATCTTCTTGGACCATCATCTCCTCTTGAAATAAGGCAAATTCTAACACCTCATGCCTTGTCTAGTATATTTTGGGATACTGGTGTATTTTCAATTATTTGAAGAGCATACTTCGTAATGTGCCAACTACTTCCTAATTATGAAACTTCAAAGCCTTCGTACATCCATCTTAACAATGATTGTTGTCCTACATTAATAACAAGCGACAAAATTTTGGAGCCTCATAACAATCCAACACAAAATCACACGAAAGAATCAAATGATGGATCTATCATAACCGCATGGGAGTTTCCTAGGATTGTGGGGAAAAGTTTGCAAGCAACCAAACACGTTATCTAGACCAACTTTCCTGGCGATGATATAAATTGATACATTGGAATCTGTTGCCAAAACAACCTTCCGCATAAACCCGGCAGCTAGGTTGGATAGCCGGGCAAGAACAAAATGGAACTTTCGATGCATAATCACTTATCAGCTACAAGATAAGCTCACAATAGTTGACAAACAACTTAACTAAATATCAAATTATCCATCACAATCATCCAGAGGCGGCTCAATCTCTAGAGAGGCCTTAGACGAAAGTTTAAATAAATGGGCCCTTTTAAAATATACTTTAAATAAGTAATTAATATTAACTAATATTTTATGTAATCAATATTTTATTGAAAATAATTCTTCTAGCTTTTTGCGATGCAAAATTTTTAATCAAGTTTTTGTATTCAAGTTTTTACTAACGTATCTTTTTCTATAGAGCAGTTGCAGGCCCTGTCGTCAGTCTGGGGCCTCGGCGACGGAGACGGTGAAGAGCAGGGCAGCACATATAGAAAGAGTTTTAATTTTGAGAAATTCTCTAATTATAACTAAGGCATTTTGAGAAATTCTCTAATTATAACTGAGACGGTAAAGATCAGGACAACAGAGAGAGAGTTTTAATTTTGAAAAATTCTCTAATTATAATTAATAGTTAGAGAGTGTGAAAGAAACTCAAGCTTTTCCTCATATTATAAAAAATGAAGAGGAAAAAAAATCAAAAAAGCGTGGATGACAAGATTCGAACTCACGCAAGCAAATCCCACTAAATTTCTAGTTATCACGACTGGTTTGAACAAACAAAAAGAAATTTGTATATTTTTTATTTTTTATTTTAGTAATACTAATTTTCATTATTATTTTGGAGGCCCCACTATATTTGGGGCCCCAGGCGATCGCCTCGTTCGCCTAGGAGTTGAGCCGCCCCTGCAATCATCCTTTTCCCAAAAAGAATTATCAACTAATTGTTGTTTGGTCAGATCCCATGTTCCCAATTATTTTCAGTTCAGATCCCCGCTTTCTACACAGCCAATGTATGAAAAACTAACACATGAAGCTGCAACCACCATGTTCACAGTGCCCTGCCCTCCAGCCCAGCCCCAACAACCACTACCACCACCACCCAACGTGCACGCACACAAACACAGAAGTCTCGCTTCATCATTACTAGTTTCCAATTTACTATAGCATAACCAACTGGACTTTCATTGATAAGCACCTTGCTCATTTCCTATTAACCCAGCCTGTGAAAATACACTCGCAAGCCTGCAACCATTATAACTGGTTGTCTATACCTCATGCGTCCACTTATATTTCTACTTTTCTACTTTAGCAAAACCAGGTTTTCCCTAGTTAAACAGCCTCTGTTGATTCTAAGATAACTCCATCTCCTTTCTCCCTCATTCATCTATCCATGTCTGCTTTAATGTTTCTCATCTCTAAGTTCATAGGCCATCTCTATCTGCCACCATCCTGAAAGTATAAAAAGATTTGATCATACAAGTAGAAGACCTCCATCCCTTCCTCAGATGCTAGACACCCACTGTTACACCCTTATAGCCACACTTTGTGCCATCCACTTGTTGATGATCTATCACCGATCAAACAAAGAGAAACACCGAGTTGAAGACTCGGTAGCGGAAACGGAAGCGTAAAAGATCTATCACTAACAAGTAATTGAACTAAATCACCATACACTAAAAATACAAGATTTAACGTGGTTCGGCAATGTGCCTACGTCCATGGAGAGAAGGAAAGAAATCTTTATTGAAAACAGAGAAGAAAATACAAGAGTTGGAAGAAAATCTCTCTCACAACTCTCAATGGTGAAAATCTGAAATTCTCTTGAATTCTTGACGCACGCACCTTCAAAAGGCCACCCCCAAGAGGTTTATATAGGCACTTAGGATAATTCTAATCCTTCACAAACTCCAATAACCAAATCAGCACCGCCTCAGAGAATAGGAAACTCATATCCAAACCAAAATAGGAAACAAATCGTATTAGAAAACTGCCAGAACCTGTATTAGTCGACTAGGTTAAATCATTAGTCGACTAATACCCAGAATCTAGTCGACTACTATAATGCAATCTGAGAATCCAACTTTGTGTTGCAGGGCCTAGTCGATCATATCCAAGTATCAGTCGACTTGCCCATGACCTAGTCGACTAATAAGACCTATTACTCGACTAATAATATGCACAATACCTGTATATGTCCGTACTTGATTTGTGAAGCTTGTACTCCTCTCCTCCACCTAAACCTGAATTCTTCTCTAATAAATATGAGGCACTCTAAATACTAACAATCTTCATCTTGACTCATGTTAATTGAGTCACTTTACCTTTGGAGAATCTTGATGAATTCAAAGATACTCTGAACTTCTCTACCGGGATGATCTTCGTCATCATTTCGCTGGATTCTTCTTTGTGCTGATCTTTATCAAATCAATCACCTTATCATCCACGACCACTGACATATCTTGTGAAACCACACATCAATGTGCTTCAGCCGCTTGTGATACCTGTGATCCTTAGCGAGATGAATCGCATTCTGACTGTCGCAATGAATCCGAACTGAATCATGTATGATACTAAATGTCTCAATCAATACTCTCACCCCAAAGTTTCCTTTGACACCTCAACTGTAGCCATGTACTCTACCTCTGTCATTGAAAGAGCAACTGTATCTTACACTCTGCCTTCCAACTTATCACACACTCAACTACTGTGAACACATAGCCTGTCGTAAATCTTCACTGATCAAGATCTCTCGCATTATGTGCATCAACATAGCCTTATAGTAACCTAGGCTTCTCTATTTTCAATCTTTGAAATATCAAGCCTAGTCTCGCAATCCCTCGCAGATATCGTAGCACCCACTGCACTGCTTCTCAATGTTGCTTTCTTGGATTTGACATGAACTGACTTACTGTACTAACTGCATAGGCTAAGTCAGGTCTAGTGCAGACCATAACATCCACGAGTAATCCCACTGCACTAGCATATGGTACTCGAGACATCTCCTTTTCTTCCGGTGATTGTGGACATTGCTTGAAAGATAATTTGAAGTGACCTACTAAAGGAGTGGTGATTGGTCTTTCTTCTGCAATGTTGATCTCTCCAACACCTTGAGAACATAGTTCTCCTGGGATTGTCAAAGTCTGCGTGAGCCTCTGTCTTGAGTGATCTCCATACCTAAGATCTTCTTTGCTTCTCCCTAACCTTCATGTCAAATTCCTTCTTGAGCTGAGCTCTAAGCTTCTGACATGTGTCTTATTTCTCGCAGCAACAGCATATCATCTACATATAACAGCAAATATGTCAGATCATCATTCTGCTAAAATAGACACAACTATCATACTCACATCGTTTGTATTTGGCCTTGATCATGAAAGAGTCGAACTGTTTGTACCACTGCCTGGGAGACTGCTTAAGTCCATAGAGAAACTTTTTTGAAGACATACCTTATTTTCTTTACCTTACTGAATATAACCTTCAGGTTGTTTTCTTTAATATCTTCTCCTCCAGCTCACCGTGTAGAAAACGTTATTTTAACATCCATCTGCTCCAATTCTATATCAAACTGAACAACTATCGCCATAACATCTGAATAGATGTATGCTTGACTACATGAGAAAAATCTCATTGTAGTCAATACCCTCCTTCTGAGCATATATCCCTTGGCAACTAATCTTACCTTGTACTACTCATTGTCCTTCTTGCGAAAAACCCATCTGCAACCTATTACCTTGGAGTCCTTTGAAAGATCGACTAATGTTCATGTTTGGTTTCTATCCAAAGACTCCATCTCTTACTCTATGGCTGCAATCCACTTGCCGTGATCATCTGCCTCTATCACTTCCTGTAACTATCAGGTTCTCTCCTGTTTCTGTTACTAATGCGAAAGAGACATGATCATCTTCCCAGCATACCTTGTTGGTGGTACCGTAACTCTGACTAACCGCCTCAACAGTCTAGGTTGCTCTTGAGTAGCCTTCTGGTCGTCTCCATCGATGAATCTGAGGGTCCTCTTTTGACCCTTCAGGGATTTTAGGGCTTTCTGAGAACTCGACTTTATTTTCCTGAGTGTCTATCGAATCGTCTGAAGCTCCACCTTGCGCTTTATCCTCCGTCTCTGACTTTTCTCTCAACATTGATTCTTCGTCAAGATCACATCTCTGATGGTAAAGGTGCTCCTTTTCTCAAATTCCAAAGTCTGAAACTCTTGACTCCTTTGGTAAACCCGATGAAGATACACTTCTTAAACTTGGGCTCCAGTTTGTTCTTCTTCTGACTATCACCAAGCTATACGCCGGGCAACTAAAAATCTGTAAGGTTGAATAGTCCACAGACTCTCCTCGTCATATCTCCTCTGGGATCTGAAAGTCAATAGCTGTTGATGGTGACATGTATACCAAATAACTCGCATGATTCGCCGCCTCTGCCCAAAATTCTTCTGACATGTCATCCTGTAAATCTGATACTGCAGGCACTCTCTATTAAGTATCCGATTCATGCGCTCTACTACTCCGTTCTGGTCGCCCTAGAATACTTAGTTGGTGTTTGATGCCCTTACTTACTAAGTATTCTTTGAATGCTTTGCAGGTATACTCGCCTCCATTGTCGGACCTCAAGACTTCCATCTTCCGCCCTGTCTGATTTTGCACCATTATTTTTTCACTTCTTGAACTTCTGAAATACTTTTGATTTCTGCTTTAAGAAGTATACCCAGACTTTTCTCGAAAAATCATCTATGAAAGTAACATAGTACCTGCACTGCCTCCCATGGCTACTACTGGCGAAGGCCCCCACATATCCGTATGTATGAGATCTGGAAAGCCCTTTATTTGTGCTATGATGTAGAGAAAGCTACTCTACGTTGCCTACCCATAATGCAAAATTTACAAAGATCAACTTTGCAATATTTGATACTGGTAGAGCACTCCTTTTGCGTAGGGCTTAAAGACCTCACTCGCTCATGTATCCAAGACGCATGTGCCAAAGTCTTGTAGCATCCTCCTTCTCTGTTGCTGCTGAAACATCACCAACAATAATACTTCTTGTCAACTTGTACAAGTTTGCCGTCTGTTCTCCTTTGAGAATGGTCATGGAGCCTCTAGTAACTTTGATTCCTCTATCTGCACCGTAAAACTTATACCCTCAAGCTTCCAAGCCCCCAACGAGAGAAGATTCTTTTTTAAATCTGGAACGTGTTCGTGAGGGTTCGAACCTGTCCATCAAACATCCTCATACGGATTGCCGATGCCAACAGTCCTACACACAACGTCATTCCCCTTCAGGACAGAGCCTCCATCATAAGGCTTGTAAGTACTGAAACACTCCCTTTTTGGGCACATGTGGTATGTGCATCCCGAGTCAAGTAACCAAGCATCTGAGTATTTACCTTTTCTTGACTCAGCTGTTAAGACATACACATGAATCCTCATCTGCTTTTTCGACAACCCCGGCTTGATCTGATTTTTCACTGGTACTAGCCCCAACAGAATCTTTGTCGCCTTTCTCTTCAGCATCTCCTTATATTTCATACAATTTTTCTTATGCGCCCTGCTTTCTTGCAAAAGTAATAAGAGAAACTGTTAGAAGCTTTTGAATCCCTTTTGGGTTCCCTACTCTTTGATCTCCCCCTCTGGCCCTTGACAAACAACCCTGAAATCTCCTCCGTAGAATCTGCCTTCTTCATCAGCTCATGTTCTGGAGCATCTGTCTGACATCTTCTAACTCTATTGTCTTCTTACCATACATGATGGTGATTGCCAAGTGATCATAACTTGATGGAAGAGAAGTGAGTAACAGAAAAGCTTTATCTTCTTTTTCTACCTTAACCTCTAGAGCTAACAAGTCGCTTAAAATTCTGTTAAAAGCATTGAGATGTTGTAGAATAGGCGTACCTTCCTTCATCCGAAGGATGTATAACTGCTTATTCATGAAGAGCTTGTTCAACAAACTCTTCATCATGTAAAGGATCTCCAGCCTACACCAAAGACCAGCAGTTGTCTCCTCGTTCATCACATTGTAGAGGAATTCATCTGATAGGCACAGTATGATCATCGCCTTTACGCGAAAGTCGATGTCGTTCCACTCATCATCCTCTATCTTCGATGGCTTCTTCTCAATGCCAAGCAGGGCCTTGTGTGTGCTCTCCTTCACGAGCAACGATGTTACTCGCATCTTTCACAATAGGAAGTTGGACTTCCCGTCGAATTTCTTCATCTCGAACTTGGTTGTGGTGGTCATCTTACTAGTCATCGCTCTGATACCAATTGTTGATGATCTATCACCGATCAAATAATAGAGAAACACTGAGTTGAAGACCCAATAGCAGAAGTGGAAGCGTAAAAGATCTACCACTAATAAGCAATTGAAACTAAATCACCACACAACTAAAGAACACAAGATTTAACGTGGTTCGGCAATGTGTCTACGTCCACGAGAAGGAGGGGAGAAATTTTTTATTGAAAACAGAGAAAAAATATAAGAGTTACAAAAAGATCTCTCTCTCTCTCACACTCTCAATGGTGAAAATATGAAATTTTCTTGAATTCTTGACACACCTTCAAAAAATCACCCCCAGGGGTTTATATAGGCACTTAGGATAATCCTAATCCTTCATAAACTCCAATAACTAAATCAGCACCGTCTCAGAGAAATAGGAAACTCGTATCTAAAACAAAACAGGAAACAAAACCGTATTAGAAAACTGGCAGAACCTGTATTAGTCAACTAGGGCAAATCATTAGTCGACTAATACCCCATATTAGTCTACTATACCCAGAATCTAGTCGACTACTGTAATGCAATTTGAGAATCCAACTTTCTATTGTAGGGCCTAGTCGACTATACCAAACTATCAGTCGACTAGCCTAGACCCAATCGACTAATAAGACCTATTAATCGACTAATAACATGCATAATGCCTGTACATATTCGTACTTGATTTGTGACGCTTGTAACTCCTCCACCTGAATCTGAATTCTTCTCTAATGAATATGAGGCTCCAAATACTAACAATCCACATGTTCCAAACACTTGTACCAGGTAAAAAGAAGGGTCCAATATCCAGAAAATTCAATTGAGAAATTGAAAAGGAAAAAATACAGAAGCAGATTAAGGTACCTTCTGTCTTATCTGAGAACTCCAAATGTCTGTATGGTGCCCTTTGACATTGATAGTTGTTGATGTAAAACTTGAACCACTCTGAGGATTGAGGAGTGGCCTTCTAATCACAACAAAATCTTCTCCAGTGTCGTAGTCCAATCTCTTTCTTGGGACCACGGCTCTCAAAATCATTGCCAATAGAAGTGAGATTACCTGCAAACAGAAGAGAAAGGATGGAAATATAACATGGTGCGAGTTTTCCAACTTCAATTATACAATCCACCGTGTCACTGTACTTCGTGTTAACCAGATATTTTAAACTTCAGATGTGCTGATGTGACACACAATCAGCCATTTATAGGCACTCCAATGACACATTTAGTTATGAAATCCACGATATATCTCATCAAACTGTCAAATGTTAGATTGGCAGCAAATCAACTAAATAGATACATAATGTTCATTCACATCTGCAAATAATAGAAAAATATTGAACGGAAGTTTCCCATATTGGGTACTTCCAAATGCTTGGAGCCTTGGACACTTGGCACCCATATCATGAGTCCAAGAGATGCTGCAGAGGAGACTTCTAAATCGAGAGTGCATGAACTCTATTAGCACATATGGTGGAACGCACTGCCTTTTGCAGCATATCTACCCAAATGTGATTGAAACTTTAAAAAACAAATAATGAGAATAATCTTTGAAAAGATCGAGACTTGGTTTTGACATGTAATAAGCAGTAGTATTCTTAAAGAAAAAGAAAAAGGAGTAGACATTGTATACCTGAATAACAATTATACTTACTGCAACGCACTCGCATATATCTATATTATCTTCAATAAATGCTCTGAGTCTTTTTAACTCTCCGGTCGAATCATATGGAAGATCCTGCCAAGCCATGATATTACAGCATGTCATTTAACAGCATCTGGAAATGCATAGCATTATTAAAAAATTAAGCTATCTTAATTAGCTTTCCCAAACACCAAGTCACAAACTAACCTCCGGCCAATGTTTGTTGAACATTATGTCCCCTACCAACACTCCTTCTAGTAATATGAGCACCATGGTTAATACCGCATACAGTCATCAAAGTTAAAAAAACATTAAGTCCAAACTAATTGTTGAAAGAAAAAGAGAGACATTAGGAATGTGATTCTAAGATCCGCAGAAGAGGATGAAACTGCTAAATAAGCTTGAAAGTGCAATTTTTTAACTGCATTAGTCTGATTAAAAATCGTTATAAGTGCTAAGCAAATAAATCACACCAAATAAAAAGAAATTGCACCAATCCTAGAAGGTTGACCTTAATTCTATATCCAATAAAAATAAATCGTCAATTTCTTTTTGAAGATTTATAAATTATTAGCTGTGCTCCATAACCAAGCCTATCAAAAAGTAGTCTTAGCTGCTGCTACTGCTGATAATAGATACGGGTCAAGCACGATTACAAGTTTAGCAAAAAAGAGAAAGGGGAAAAAAATTCCCTTGCTAGCTTATAGGCAAATGACATTTAATTAATAATATGGTCTATAATCTCGGTACCGGTATCACTATCGGCCAATGGTTTTTTATTTTAATATAGTTAATATGAAGTCAATATCTGCAATATCAGCCGAAGCTTGATATCACATTAGGTACTTCAAAACCTAACACTTCGAAACCCAACACATATTGCCGATGAATATGAGAATCAGTCAGGATTTGAAACCGTGATTAATAGTGCTGTGCATTTTGATATTTGCCCCCTGATCATTCATTATCAGCATGGAAAACAGAAATCATACAGCAAGAGGTTCTCTTATGGAAATGGCTAAGCTACAAGATATAAGAAGTATTTTGCATTGGAAGTAATATGTGACTTGCCACTGGCTAGCTGTCATTGTAACTGAAAGCACACTCCTGAGATGAATTATGCAGTTCTTGAGTTATAAACCTTTCCCCTATTCAGCTATCATCCCTCAAAGCTACAAGGTAGCATGCACCATTTTGCTTTGGTAGTCAAATGTGGGCATGTCTTAATGTGCATCTGATGCCACTGCATACTATGGAGCCCCGCTCTTTGTTTCATGCATCATGAGAAACTCACTTGCACAAACATCGAGGGTGGGTACCAGATATTGAGTTCTATTTATTTAACTTGACTGTATGTACAATCCACTGTGCTAAGGCTTATAGAGCTCCCCTCCTATCAAGATAGAACAAACTCAACAAAGCAAACAGATAAAAACCGAACATTAGGTGGCTTAACACCTGTGTGCCATAGCTAATAAACAGACAAAATGACTATAAAATGAAATGCAGTCAGGTGAAGCAATACAGTTATTTCCCTGGGATTGGAATTTGGAACCTCTAACTGTCCATATACATCCACCAAGATTATGCAAACGGTTGGGAGCAAAATCTTGAGAATTTCAAATTTCAAGAAACGAATTATATTCTTCCCTGATCCCTCGTGCCCCTGGTACTTTAGCCTCCTCCTGCTTCGCTAAATACTGAGCTGAAGGTTCCCCTAGAGAGAGAGATCACGCAGAGAACACAAGGCATCAACAAAATATCTCCATCACGAATGTGCTGCTTAAACCGATGTGAACATAGACTAAGGGCACAGCAATGCACCAGAAGTTAAGAATGATTGCAATAGGGAAAATTTAGTTGCAAATCTGATTGGATGATTGGATATTTCAGAGGATGTAGTTTGATGTCTCTATGGCAAAAAGCCACAAAAAATCAGGAGGGGGGCAGGGTCAAATCTATATTCCGAGCATGGACAGAGCCCCTCACTGGATTTACAGAAAATTTAAAGACTTATATGGAACCTTAATGTTTTTACATAATACCCCTCCATTTAGAAGTTTTTTGCTTGTAAAAAAAAGATCATGACCGCGCTTAAGTGATAAGGTTTGGGAATTAGTTATAGGAAGTGCTAGGTTGAAATCTTGGGCCTTCTTTTCTTCTCTTTCTCTTTCCAACTACCAACCCACAAAAAAAAAAATGCTTTATTTTCAACAACAAATAATTAATAACAAAATGTGGATAATCTAAAGATTGTAGTAGATAGAGATTGTAGATCTAAATATCTTTAATTCAAAACTAGCTTCCATTACATACCAAAGGTAATTAAGACATATTTAACAAATTAAAGACTATCATATTATTAATTTAGGCCTAAGAATCATAATTCTCAATTTAAATACAAATTTCATAATTAATTCTTTTTTCTTAACAAAATACAACAGACATCAAATCTACATCCATATTTATCTGAGAAAAAATATTTTTTAATATACAGAATTTAGAATTTAAATTCTTATCTTAATCTTTCTTGCACGTATGCAAATCTTAGTCTTATTCTTTTGCGCCCACACTTAAAGAGGTTCCTACTTTCGTCTCTAAGTGAGATTATTTTCCCGGAAGAACTAAAGAGATCTGTCAAAGGATGGTGTGTGCTAAGACCTGAGGTCCAATACAAGCCAGGAATGTGTGGCTTCCATCAAGCAAGATTTGATCCAATGAGATCTTTGGATGCATTATCTTCCCCATAGACGCAGGACAAATCCAACAAGGTGAGACTTTCATCTGGCGCCCTAAGTCTGATCAAGGTCAAGATTGTCCAAAGTATGCAAGTTTTTAATGTCTCAAGCAAGTACTTCCAGGAGGTCACTAATCATAGTAATATTCCAGCTTAAGCATGCTTAACTATAAAGTTTTACTAGTTCATCCCTTAATCCTTGAATTTATGAAAACTATTATTTATGAGACACCTTTCTAGCACACATTCAATGCAAGACTTCACTTTTGGAGTCAGATGTACCCCCCTAGGCATTTATCATGCATGTTTGCCAGTCATGAATGAGGATGCAAAGGGGTATCGTTCAACAAGGAAAACTCATATTTTTATCCGCCAAAACCAGATCAGATAATACAGTTGTGTATCAAGTAAATGGATATGATTATGTCAACATTCATCTTAGCTAGGTTATTTCCAGTTCCACTTGTCCTAACGCTAGGAAAGAGTTGTCCAATATATATTACCTAACAGAACAAGTTACAAACAAAATGCATATATATGACACATATTATGCAAGCATGTATGCAAGAGTGTATGATTAAACATGCAAGATTTAGTCGGGATAGACCCTAAACCAGACTAAATGAATGAAAAGGTTTGGCTTCACTGACGTGCGCTTCAACTTAATCACAAACAATAATGAACTAATTATGCATTATTTTTTAACGGGCAATGATTATCAATTTGTGAATGTTGGAGGTAGTTCAAAGATCATGATTTTTTCCTGGACTTATTCCTGGAATGATCATGATTTTTGACCTTGAAATATGACCCAAAGTGGATTGTCCTCTCAAATTTAGGGTTCAACTAGAGATGAACTTGATCTATATACTTTTCCACCCTCAGCCGAGCTTGCCAAAGGAGAATGGTGGACCAATAACAAACTCTGAATCATGATGATTTATTAAATAAAAAATTGGATTTGCGACGCATTTGGTGATGAAGCTCCAGCAATTGTTTCTCATGTTGTTAGAGTCAAGTCCATAACTGTTTTCCTACTTCTGTGTACTTGATGTTCATTGCATTAAGGGGTGTACCCTCCTGCACTTTTATGGTTTTGTATCATTTCATTATCTTCTCTTCAATGGAAGAGGCTGATTGGGTGGTTGGGCATACTCCTCAGTTACCTTCAAAAGTAACAAAGAGCAACACTAAAGACATTTCCATGACGAACACATGTTCATTTGCGACAAAGTAAAATAGAGACATAAATAGAGAGCTAAATGTATTGTTGAGGATACAAAGCAGAGGCAGCAGCTACTGATAGCCTCGGCAGCGACATGTCCAGTGAAAACAATCAAACACACCAGAATCCCATTCCCCATCAAAGCACCCACCAACCTGCCCCATCAATGAAACACAATACAGATTGAATAAAAATCAAAGCTTTCCACGGACACAATGAATAATTTTGCAACTTCAGAGCCAAATTCTCCTCAGAATCAAATTCTGGACCTAAGATTAAGAAAATTTAGCAACTGTTCATCTTTCAAGTTGGTTTTTTTCCGCATTAATATCTATAATTCGAGTATAATCCTTCAGTTAATATATAAAGTACCAAATTCAATCGACATGAAAATTATTAGTAAAAAAAGAGGAAAATCTTTAAAAAAAAAAAAAAAATTACCGGGGAGCGGCGAGCTTATCGAGATCGAAACCAACTCCATCTCCAAGCTTGCTCCTCCCAAAGGATTCAAAATCCACGCCGAATACAGAACGATAGAAACCCCAACGAAGGTCTGAAGAAAATTGAGAAGCTTTAAGAGGGAAGCGAGACAACTCCGGCACAAGCTCGGTCGCATCTCTCCCCCGCGGAGACAAAAAAATAGAAACCGTAAGAAAAAAAATTTCCATACATTTTTTAGTTCACTTTCTTTTTAACATATGGATGAGAGAAGGCGGGGGCGGGGGAGGGATTAATAGCAGTTAGAATTTTTGGATATGTAATTATGAGGGGAGAGATATATTTCAAAATCTTTGGTTCTGTCTAATAAATATATTATTTTATTTAACTTTTTTTTTTTTTTTTTGATTGAGATGAGAATATAAATGCATGGTCAGATTTTAATGTTTGTTAATAGTTTATAACTGAATAGATATATTTAGTTTAGACGTGATATCAATTTGAGTCACTCATGTAAGAATTCCAATCAAAAGGATTGTAATTATAATAATTAATTATATTTTGGACACGCGCTACATATATGTAATAAAAAATTATTAAATTTTTTTCTCTACCTTTCTCATAGGCTTTTGGCTCCCGCGAGAATTCTAATTTTGAATAGATTAAAAAAAGCTTTCATCTTCTTTGTTGGGATAAGTATCATGTTCTCTCTCTTCTTTTATTTCAAATTTTTTAAAAATAGAGATTCTTAATAAAAGTTGTTTTTTCATTATTTCAAATTTTTCTTGAGATGTGAATGTAAACGTTATGTTAGATTTTTGAGTATTGTAATATTTATTTATTTTCCTTTCTTTTTGATACATAAATGAGAGAGAGAGGGAGAAATATTAATGAAAGTGAAGAAATATATGAATGAGAGAGGGAGAGATACTAATGATAGTGGATAAACTTTAGATATGTAATAATGCAGGGGATACACATGTTGAATTCTTAATTCTCTATCTAATAAATGATATTTTTTATTTTAAATTTTATTTTTGAGATGAGAATATAATATATGAGTAGATTTTAAGATTTGTTAATAGTTTGTAAATGTATGGATAGATTTGATTTGAACATGACACGAACTTGAATCCTAATCGAATTAGAATTTCACTCAAAAGAGTTGTTATAATAAATAAAAATATGCAAATTAATATTATTATTATTATCTGAATCACCTTTTCCTTTCTTAAATAATTGACAAGTTTTTTAGGCATGTCTTAAAATTATCTAAAGAATTAAAAAGACATACATCAAGAGAAATATTTTCATATTCTTCAAAATTGACGCAATTTAATAGAAATATTAGATTTGAATAATTAGAATCTAAATTCTAAGTTTGATTAAGTTTGAACACTCAAATATTCATTACTAATCTCGCTATAGTATTGTCGATCTTTAAAGCTTGGACATTCTTAATATTAAGGTCAAATTGACAGTAAATGAATAACAATAACAGAAAATTGGACTTGGACTCCTCTTTTTTCTAATTAATTAGAGAAATTCTTAATCAAATATTTTTTTTCGTCTAAGCCTCATTCCACGTCAGCATGTAGTAAAATTCAAATTGTCCACTGCTAATAACAAAGCCATAATTTTTGTTTCCTTTTTTTTACCCTCTTATCAATCGCTTTCTTCCTTAAATAATTTAATTTCTTTTTTTACCCAAAACAAAATTTAGGCATTATTTGATGGTTCTTTGAGATCGTTTAATGGTTCAATTTAAGATTTAGATTTGCAGACCTCATTTTTTCGTGATGAATTTGCTTTTGTTTGTTTTCATGATGTTTTTTAAGATATAGGACTTGAGTTTTTGATTTGATTTCTACTGCATATCACAATGCTCAAATGGTTGTAATCTTTTTATGTGAAGATTGCGACTCAAGGACTACGACTCAATATCTCACTTCAATTTTGAGAGAGTTAGGGTTTTAGAAGGGACAGCGAGAGAAGAGGTGGTCACAATCTTCATAATAAAAACCGCGATCATAATAACAATCTTTATTATAAGTAACAGTCCTCATACTAAGACCTGCGACTATGATCGCAATCCTTATTATAATAAGAATTGTGACCATAATAACAACTCTTATTATGAGTAGCAGTCCTCATAATAAGTACTGCAACCATGAGAACTACAACCAGATAGTTCTCACAAAGTCATCGTCGCAATTGCGAAGCGCTTTTAATTACAATTATGATCGCAGTTTAAAGTTATAAGAAGGTATTTTAGTCTTTTACATTTTTGTGATTAAATCACCAGTCAAACACGTGTTTGCAATATAGCGCCCGGGCAAAAAAATGAGGCCCAGAGGGAAAAAATTGAAATTGGAGTTTTTTCCAATTTTCCGTTCAAATCCTCAAATAACATCCCAAATTTATTGCGAATGGACAATTTATCCTTTTTCGACACATTAACATAGCACATATTTTTTACACAACTATATATTGAAATTTGCAGCAACGTTGCTACATCCACAGACAAATCAACATATTGCAATGAACAAAGTTTGTAGGGGAGGCTATACTTGCTGCAAGATGATCAGCGTAAAGATTTCACAACACTACAAAACTTATTTGTTTCAAGCAACAATGATGCACTTTCATTCAACCATGCATCACAATTTACGATTTATACCGGATCTTTTACAGTAGAATTGTCTCTCAACACAAAAATATGAAGCCACACTACAAATTGAACTGGATATAAGCTTATCCATCATCTCCGAGATCTCTCTGAAATCGGGTTTTCAACAGTTCAAGAATCATGACAGTCTACGCAAATTCAATACTGGATTGCAAATGTCGACAAAATACCAATGTTTCAGAAATTACCAGCTCATGGGGCTCTGGCCTCAACAAGAAGATAGCAGCAAAAAGATCAGAACAAACACTCATTTCCTTCACTATTAATCATAAAAATGAACAATAACATGAATTTGCGAAGAACAAACTACGCTTCTCAAACCTGTAGATCTGCTTCATGCACTGGGAACAAACTATCAATGTAGACGAGTGACATGGATCATCAACACCACAAAATTGATGAGGAGATACTACAGTGAGAGAGGTCATGCATGCTTTCTAAACAAGCTTATTCCCTAAGATCAAAGTAAACGACTTGCATGAAATACAATAAGGTTAGCTGCGGCTGTGAACTTACGGTTCCTCTTCCGTATTCTACAAAATTGAGTGGTCGGCTACAAGCAACCCGTTGAGTTAATCATTTCAACCTGCAATCCATCAGTGCATTCTGAATGAGGCTGGATGCCTTTCGAAACTGAAATTGAATTCTTGATCTTCACATAACTAGAAGAGATTAGTATAGAGTGCAAACATAGTCGTTCATTTCTGGTCAAGAGAAATGCAAGGATTTGACATTACATGGAACATAGTAGAGAACATATAGTCCTCAGAAAAACAAAACTTCGGCCGAAGCCTCCAACTCCATCCTTTTCCTCAAGGAAGGAGCTGGGAACCAACCAACTTAGAGGATCTTTTGTTGGTTAAGGGGAGAATATAAGGAGAGTCGAAGAGCAGAAATAGGCCTGGGTTCTAATATTGTGAGAGGCATACAACTTGCTGGACCTATATATTTCTCAAAAAAAGACTTCAACATTGACTACCCGACACATCCCCCCCTTCAGATATTGCTAAAAGCAAATTTGACGTCAAGGCACTATTACTCGGTTAAACCCTCAAGTCTGTGACACAAAACATTCATAGGCCATAAATATGCCTAGAGCCCAGTGAAACATATCCTAGGTACCACAGATGCTACAATGTAGAGCCATGTCATGTTACACACATGTTCTTGGACATGAGACTACTATTTTGTATGTACTTCATAAATTTTTTCTTTTTTTGAATATTGTATTATGTTGTGCTCGTGTTTCAGTGTCCATGTCCATGCAACATAGAATGTATCAGATAACATGAGAGAACAATAAAGTGACTTGCCAGAAGAAATCATAATACAACTTCCAAGATACAAATGGCATTAGAGTCCTAGTTGATGTTCATGGTCAGTGAAACACGATCCATAGTGTAAATGGAAAGAAAGGAAAGAATATGCAGATCCACATGCAAGAAATAATTACAACAGGGATTACTGAGACTCAACTAAACCTATATAGGGACATAGGTAGCCTAGAAATGTTGTGCGGCCCAGAAAGGCTCAAAACCTATTTGATATGGACAAAAGGAAGTTTGGATCAAGAATGGACATATGATGGAAACATCCTACACGCTTTATCTAAGGCTTTGATCAGAGTGGCCTAGAGGACTAACTAATAGAGCCAATCCTATGGATGCATACAACACGATAAAGGTGATAAAATACAACTTTGGCCTTCCTAATACTAATATATAAATAAAAAAATTTCACTGCAAATGAAATACTTCTAAAAATAGAGAAAACGACTATGGAAAATAGGTGACTGAAATGAATCTAAACCTTAATATCCAGACCGACTCCACAAAAATAACACTATCCAGCATCACCATAGTAGCAGGTGAATGTAGGATCCTCGTAAGAGAACAAATTTCAGGGCTCAAAATACATGAGCTATAATATTCTACAGTAATTTATCAGATTCTATTAAGTGCTATACTTGACAAAGAAAAGCCAGTCAATGGCGTAAAAACATGCTACGACTAAATTGTGCTATTTTGCAGATATTATATTCCTCTACCGCGCAAGTTTATGGGGCCATTAGGTTGATGTGATTTCAAGGGATCTCACCAGAATTGTAATAGTTTAGTAAAAAAACTATGATAAAGCACATGGATCTTCCTGATTCACATAGTATAAACAATGACATAAGATAAGGATCATGTCACCTACCTGTTGGCTCTTAGCATTTTTCAGTTCTCTTACTAGTTTCAGGTTCAACCATTTTTTGACCCGGTACAAGAATAAGAAGAATATGTTGATATGATGATTTAATGATAAGAATATAAATTAGCAATCAAAGATGAAAGAAAATCATGATGATGTGAAGAAGGAACTAATACTCAGTTAAAAAGATGCTCATATTAGACTAGACATCAATTGTAGTAATTCCCATAAGTTCCTTCTGAAGAAAAACATGTGGAACCTACATTAATCTATCATGTGGAGAGATGATGGTTCGCAAAGATGACTGAAATGCCATATCTCTACAACATACCAATTTAATGCTTTGAATAACAGAAAATGAGAAACTATTGTCAAACTTCCTTGCTTTTCCCCCCATTTTTTTGGGAGAGCAACTACAAGAATGACTAACATCAACAACAACATAACTTGCAGAATACTGTTAATATAGGTATAGATACGCACCTGAGATGATACTTGAAGATGTGGAAGTGGAGCATAATGATGATAAGGATCAGCAAAATTTGGGATTTGCACCACGTTGGGATTCATCATGTTGATAGAACCTGATGCTGGGTCCTTCTGGTTGGATGCTTTGAGTCTTACTTGATCCGAAATAGCAACATTTGCTGGATGGAAGGATGGCATTAGTTGTGGCAGTAGATTAGCTGGTGATTGTCCAAGAACAGAGGGGTAAGGCAGTATCAGTCCAAACGGCATCACTGGATGTTGCATGCCCGCTGAAGCCACCCCATACCCATGCTCATGAATCCCATAATCTGCAGGTACCTTTGGGCGTCTGGGAACATCATCTGGCCCATGTTATATTGCATGGATGACATCATCTGCAATAAGCGGATGTTGTAAGTATCTAATCAAAGAATAGCTATTAATCTGAACAAGCAAAAACATAAACAAACGAGTGGGGGCGATCCCTAGAAGACCTGACTAAGTTCATGTCATGTGTCACCACCCTCCATCAACAGTCTGTGGCCGGGTTTGATGTAGCGCAAACACAAAACTAGCACTGAAAGAGTGTCAGTAATTAAACTGACTTGTTACTCAATAAGAGATACTGTCATAAAACTTAGGTGTTGCCATCACATTGAACTTTATGGACATATGATTGGATGATTCAAAAAAGAGCACCAAGAGTCACTATCCTGATAAGCAGGTCCACTTTACTAAGCCTATCAGGTCGCTGTAAGTTGATAGTTATTGCAGCAACCAAAATACCTTCTAAATCTGTTTGCCTATATGAAGTTGAGAGAACTATAAACCATCACATATGCCAGTATATCTATTGAAAGTTATGGATTCCCCGTCCCAAAGCCGTTGCGTTTACTATGACACTGAACATAATGACACCTAGAACAGGCAGTGAAAAGGCCAGCACATTTAATTCATCTACAACCTCTCTTTTCAAAGCCACTAAGTAACAATTGTATTTGAAATGCAAATTTTGTGTAAATCAGATGGCGGAGACATTCTAAAACCACTCAGATATATCAGTACCGCCAAATTTTAGTTGTAAACAGTTTACATCTAGCTAGTTTGTGGGGTGAATATTTAAACTCATGTATGGAATAAAAAGTTTTGTGATCCCCTCTTATGGAATTCAGTCAGCTTAAAGGTGCTTACAAAAACTATATGCTTAAAACACTGATATTTTCCTAAAACAAGCGGGGAAAGGGATTCCAAGAATGAATATGCAACAGTATCTAGGAGGCCTGAAATGGTGGTAACACATGTCTTCTTCTTCATAATGATTCCTTTTTTACAAATAAAAATTAGGGTTCCAAGAATATATTATACTAGCTAGACTCGTGTATAGCTTCATTGGTATATTGTCACTTACTAAAGCTAAACTCCATTTAGGGTCTTAGAGAGTACCTCGATCTGCTTGACAATGTTGAAAATTTTATACTATTTCCTAAAACATGCAATATCTTTACAAATTAAATTAAGATAAAACAACAATTATTCTAACATGTAATAACAATTATAATTAAAATAAAACAAAAGAATCTGGCCTGAGAAATGCAGTCGCGATGTCGGGTGTCCTAAAGGATCAAAAGCCCGTCTACTTGTCCAGACGTTGAATCAACTTTGTCCCCTAGCAGTAAAGGATCTCCCGGATTCACCAGCACTCAGCCCAGGACGGTGGGCAGAGCCTCTACTCAAATGAAGAAGTTGCCCAGAAAAATGAAGATAAAAATTCTTTTTAACACTGAAGCCATTCTCACGAAGAGTAGTCTTCAGGTTTTCTTTTAAGATGAGAAAAGAGAAATGAGTTGTGTGTCTTGCTATTAGAGTGAGGAGTCTATTTATAACTTTAGAACCTAAGTTGTTATAACAACTCCAACAGAAAATCCAAGCAGTTGAGATATTTTCTCAACTGATTTAGATTATGAGACTTGGTCAAAATTGACTTGGTAAAACAAAATTTGAAATGAAAGCTTTTCCTTTTATTTTAATTTAAAAAATCTAACAGTCCCCACAAAAGCTTGAGTTTCAGGAAAGACAGAATAAAACAAATCAATAATAAATAACAATCAAATCATCAGATCATAAAACACGAGTAAAATCGGACAACATCATACTGTGAATTTGAGACAGGTAAGTCATCGCCATATGAGAGACTTAGTGGACTACGCCTTGAACTAGCCTCTTTTACCAGATATTGATAAAATACACACACAGTAAGTCTCCATCTATTGAGCGAGCGGGTTAAGCGTTAAAGGTCATGCTCACAATAACCAACTCATGAGAGTTTCTAGGGTCAGCCCTGCCCCCCCCCAACCGCGGCCATCACGGTTCATCTCACGTAGGTAAGTCCTCTAAGGGTACTACAGCTGGATACTATACCCTCCACACTACATGCGTTGGACTTATTAAGAGTTAAACTCATCTTACCTAACTGTATCATAAGAGCATCTCACCATAGACAATGTTATCGAGGCGCGAGGCGTAATGTGAGGCGCAAAGGATCAGCGTACACGAAGCGCAAGGCGTAAGGCGAGGCGATCGCCTCACTTCAATGAGGCACATATTTTTTTCTTTTTGTATGGATATATTATGGATGTATTCTTTTCTATATATGGATGTATTATGGATTTCTTCTTTGTATGTATGTATTCTTTTCTTTATATTGATGTATTATGGATGTATTCAGTGGGGCGCATGATTAAGAATGTATTCTTTTTTTTGTATTCTAAGATATTGAAAAATGCACACTAAAAATATTAAAAAATTTACTCTAAAACTTCACTAAAAATTTACATTAAAAATGTATCAGAGACAGATCTACCTCTCTTTATTTCTCTCTCGTTCTTCCTCTATCTCCTGATCTCTTTCTCCTCTCCAGCTCTCTCTTCCCTCTTCCTCTCTCTTAATCTCTCTCTATCTCTCCTCTCTCAGAGATGAGAGATCTCTGGCTCTGAGAGAGAAGAGAGACAGAGAGATCAAGAGAGGGTCGAAAGAGAGGGGGAGAGAGAGCTGAAGTGGAGAGAGAGTGCTTACCTAGCGACGACGACGAAGGCGATAGTGGCAAAGGCGACGAAGACGAATGCGGGGGGCCCTCTGCCCTAGATCGGGTTTGCCTGCAGTAAAAATGTTGATTTTTTCATTTTTACTTTTTATCTAATTTAAGCTGGCTGGGTTTACTCGCTAAATTAACGAGTTGTAACCCGACCCGCCCCACAAGTAATAAGTGCATAGAGGCGATCGCCTCGCGCGAGGCGCACGCGAGGCACATTCAGGCGCGCGCCTCGCGCTGCGATGCAGGGTGTATTGTTGCGCCTCGCTTTACCTCGCGCCTGAGGCGCATCGCCTCGATCGCCTCTAACAACACTGACCATGGATGAGGGGTAGTAGCTATAACGCTAAATATATCTGGATTAATCTCCTCACAAGTTTCACCAGTCCAGCTTGTTACTACCACATTGAACCTCTTTCATGGAACCAGCTCCCAATCAAGTAGGTTGGGTTCCCGTTGTCGGTGAACTCTATTATGGGCTCAATCCCATCTGCCTCAATGAAACTAGGACTATACTCCTAGAAAGACTCTTAATCAGAATGACTTTATATTTTTTTAGGGTCAAAAAATTGACTTAACAGCTTTTTATTTTCAAGTTGTGACAGTTAGAGATTTAACTCTTTATGACCACGTTATTATGACTCTTGATATCTTTTATTAGACCTATAAAGTCTTTGGGTAATTGTCAAGGTCTCCCCCCATTTGAAATTATAAGATAGTTATAAAGTTTTTCTTGTAATCTTAGTTTCAAAACGAACAAATTATACCATAATGGTTTATGATAAAACATATATACATTGTATTTGACTATTCAAATATTTAAGGTATATATGTTTATATTTATATGCTAAAGAATAGTCGAGAAATTTATATTTGTCAAATGTCATAAAATGCACAATTAGAATCAAAGTTTAAGAATTAACATGTAATTCAGATATATCTGAAAAAATAGTTTAAGCATATACTTGATCAAAACATTAAGAATTATACATGTACTAGAGAAAAATATTTATTATCCATTCTATTCACATTATTAAGACATTGATGATGTCACAGATGAGATTTTGATATCTTATAAGATGGTTGCAAATTGATTCCTTACCAGATAGTAAATCATTCTAATTTGTCTTGTCATTTATATTATTAATAGTATCTGAATTTTCATCTTAAGCAAATCACCATTATCTTAATTAGTGATTAAGATATAAAATATAATTTTTCTTTGTACATGCAACACGTTCATGCTTTCACAAATAATACATGCATATAATGTATGCAATATTTATCTTTAGTTTAGAGAATATGTCACATTAAAATCTTTAAAAAATTTTAATTGATTTTAAAAATTATTCATAATTTAATTAACAATGAAAATTATAATATTCTTAAAAAAAGTAAGCTCTTTTAAAGAAATGTTTGAAGTGCATGATTATGTAAAATATAGCAATCATTCAATATATTTTATTACAAAATGATGCACTTATAATTTCAATATATATACACACACATAATTTCATGAATAAAAAATTAAAAGTTTAATATTTTTTGCAACTATAAGAATATTCTCATAGTTAAATCATGAAACACTTAAGTAGAAGGTGTACAAATTTTTTTAGTTTAAAAATATATTTTTAAGAAGTATAATAAATTACATCAACATATGACATTTTTTATTTAATATAGTTTTAATAATAAATATCTCATTGAATAAAAGGTAGTAGTGAAATGAGAAAATATTTTTACTTATAAGGTAATTTTGAGAAAATTTATTTCATTACTCTAGATATTAAAATATATAACTTTTCAAATTTTTAAGAAATGTAATAAGAATCTGATTTAAAATTTCTAACCAAGAATCTTGACCAATTCTCGATAATTAAAACTATGTTTGAAAATATCAAAATAGATATTTAATTTATCTCTAAACTTAGTTAGAGAGTAATTATAGTTTGTAAGGTCAAAAATTGAAATCTGATTTCTAAAGTCTAAATAGGGCCAAATTTAAACTTGATAATTATAAGTTAAGGGCAATGTCTAAAATAATAATGAGATTAGGAGGTAGTCTCTTCATCTCAATTATAATACTAAATTATAGAATAATTATTCATTTAGGCAATCTAGGTTTATTAGATCCCAATTAAAGTTAGATGGGGAACAAAATCGCACATGACTATTCATCATCCTATACATGGTTAGGATTCTAATTCTAGCTAATCTATCATAGTTCAATCATTATTTATATCAGATTCAAATATGAAAGATAGTTAAAACTCGAACCAACTATAATTTGTAATCAGAGCTAATTCTAGATAGATTCAGGTATGTCAAAATGATGATAGAATTAGGGTTATAACCTAAACAACATCACTTCTAAAGTTATGGTGAATAAAGGTTGATGATATATTTAATAAAAGATTTTAGAACATTGGGTTAGTCAAAACCTTAATTTTATCAGTCTAATTGGCCAGGTCGGCTAACTCAAGAGGGAGGTTTTTCCCTCTTGGCGTTCCTTAATTACAGAATCACGTTGAGTACCCTTATTTTGTTAAATACCAATATATGAAATTTTGAGGAAATGATTTACCCTTAGCTACATTAAGAGTGTACAAATAATATTGTTATACTCTAAATTTGTCAAAATGATAGGAAGATTTCTATCTTATTTTCTATATTCATAATATTAAAATGTCAGAATACAGGTTTATGTTGGTAGCTTTTAAATTAGGGTATGCAAAATAAAAAGAATGTAGGGGATCTTAGTTTCAATTTGTAAAACAATATAATCTAGTTGTTTTTATTTATTGAAGAAAAAATAGATTACCAGTTTCTGGTTAGAGATTATTTCTATTATTGAAGAAACTAAAGTATGAGGTTTTAACTATAAAAAAATAAGGATTATCATCCATTGACATATATGATAGGAGGGGAATCACCCTCAAGATAGACAGGCAAGATATTTTTTAAATTTAACTAGTTGCGCAAAATAGAACTAAATTATTCCAAGCTCCACATAAAGATAAAAGGTATAACATTTGACATTTAAGTGCAAAGGCATTGAAATGATATTACAGGACTAGGCATGAACTTGTTCGAAAAGGAAGCTTTGCAGTTTACACTAAATAATTAGATAAGCCTATATAAATAAAACAAGATGATAAATTATTGTCCTCAAATGAATACACATAACTTATATATTGACTGTACTTTTGTTTAGGTAAAGAGAATTAATGCACAATTAGATAATAATGACACTAGTTATATTGCAGAACAATGAATTTGACAGAAATCATCACCATTGGTTCTTGTAAAAGTATAAAAGAAACGGTGAGCTAGAAGATGAATTTTAGACAATGCTGAGAAAATATCCACATGGTGTAATTGCCATAATAAAACTTTATCATCAAATAACATAAACATAATTTATGCAAATATTTTCAATTCAAGGGTAGTTAATGTATTTCATTGAAATGATAAAACAAGTTATAAATCAAAATTGCTGGAAATAAACCAATTTGTCTTTCAGATTGTTGTGTAAAACTCAAGCAATAATTTTAATCAACAAGATTTTGTAAGAATAAACAAATCTTTTGCAGGAGTTCAATTAATTTGCATGGATAGAAAATAGATTAAATGAAAAGAGACACTAAATATATAATTTTGATCCTTTAGATTGTTGGAAATTTTATACTATTTCCTAAAATATGCAATATCTTTACAAATTAAATTAAGATAAAACAACAATTATTCTAACATGTAATAACAATTATAATTAAAATAAAATAAAAGACCCTGGCATGGGGAATGCAGTCACGATGTCGCGTCCTAAAGGATCAAAAGCCTGTCTCCTTGTCCAGATATTGAATCGACCTTATCCCCTAGCGGTAAAAAATCCCCCGGATTCACCAGCACTCTGCTCAAATGAAGAAGTTGCCCAAAAAAATGAAGATAAAAATTTTTTTAACACTGAAGCTATTCTCACGAAGAGTAGTCTTCAGGTTTTCTTTTAAGATGAAAAAAGAGAAATGAGTTGTGTGTCTTTCTATTGGAGTGAGAGGTCTATTTATAACATTAGAATCCAAGTTGTTAAAACAACTCCAACAGAAAATTCAAGCAGTTGAGATATTTTCTCAACTGATTTAGATTATGTGACTTGGTCAAAGTTGACTTGATAAAACAAAATTTGAAATGAAAACATTTCCTTTTATTTTAATTTAAAAAATCCAACAGATAACAATTGTAACAATCATCTGCTTGAGTTCAACCATTCCCTGACATCCATTTCCTATCAACTATAAAGCACGAAAACGCGCCCAGGGCTGTCGTGTTTGTGTCAGGTACATGTTAGATACGTACACGCACACGACACGTGTTAGACACGATCAATCCATATCCGACATGAGTCAACCGTTTTGACTTGTCAGGCATGGTCAAACCCAACCTAGATACGGATCAACACATTTTGGTTAAAAAAATTTTACTGTTTATTTTGTATCTATTTCATTACATGTTAAATAATTTAATTTTTAAAAAAATCGTGAAAAGTATGACTTTACAGACTTTTTTAATGGCGGTTTTAACTTTACACGGTGATCTAAATAGAACCGTCGTTAAAAATATCTAACTTTACGGACTTTTTACAGCGGTTCTAATCTAAAGAACTGTTGTGAAAAGTCTGTAAAATTACACTTTTAATGGCGGTTCTACTTAGAACCGCCGTGAACCGCCATAACTTTTCATGACGGTTCTAAGTAGAATCACCATAAAAGGTCTGACATTACAGTCTTTTAATGATGCTTATTTTTAGAACCCGCCGTGAAAAGTATGTAAAATCAGACTTTTAATGGCGGTTCTATTTTAAACCATCGTGGAAAGTCTGAACCTCTTTCTATTGCAGTGCATGTGGGTTCGTGGGATCGAACCTGACACGATTACTAATTATAATCCTAAATCCCCAATTTTTCCCTCACAATTGATCTCTCTCTCAAATCCTCAAAGGAGAAGAATCCTAACATGTTGAATTCTCGATGTCGTCCTCTCGGCATTGTCCTCTCGAAGTCAGCCTCTCGCAACGATCTCGTCGTCCTCCTCTCGTTGTCATCCAGAGATAATTTTACCCCTCCCTTGATCTCTCTCTCTCTCGATCTCGATCTCTCTTCCCCCAATGTCTGAAAAAGTCATTGAACTAGTTCCAACTTCACCTTGATCCTTGAGGTATGAGTCCGGTTGTAATTTTATTTTGAACTTATGATAATAGCTTGTTGGTTATCTTGATTGATAACTTGTGAACTTATGATCTTTGATTGTAATTTTGTTATAAACTTATAATATTTTATATCTTATACACTTGTTGATTGATATTTTAGTTTATTGATTGATATTTTATAAATTTATCTATATATAATAATAATAGTAATAAAGTATTGCTTGCCGTGTCACGTATCCTAATTTTTTGGATTTTACCGTGTACCGTCTCCGTGTCCCGTGTCCTTGTCCGCGCATCAATAGCCTATCAAGGGCATGCGAGTATCACTTCACATAATTGGTGTTTACAAAGATCAAATCAGAAAAAGTTTTGTAAGATGGTCTTTTTAAAATAAATCTACCTGTTGTATATATATACACCTTTGCTAGTGCATCAAGGCCTTAAAATTGAAGCTGTGATTTGTTCTATGTGAGCAAGGCATATTTAACATAGTTCCTACAAAAAAAATTAACAACTCAAATAAACATGTCACTGTTACTTCACCTAAAATATTTATTTAGGACATAGAAATATCATATTTAGGGCTGAAATCTAAAAATCTGATGTATTGACACATTTGTGGCAATATCTGTGCTTAGAAAAATGACAAAAAGATTCCATGCTTATGTTTAATTTTACATAAATATTAAGGACATCCAATTATCATAGTTAGATCAGGCAATTCTTAAAATGCAATGTATTGACAGATTGGTGAACAATACCAATGCTTAGAAAAATTACAAAAGAATCCTTTATATTTATTTCCATCCATCCATCCATCCATGCATATATCCTCAAAGATCTAAAATTGAAAATGATATATTTGCACACTAAAGCATACAATACCGCTAGGGGAAAAAGGAAAAGAAAAATTAAAGTTTGGTAAATACCTGGACTTGCAACTGAAGTGACTTCAAGTATTCAATTGCATCATCCAACACTGAAGCTTTGTCTGACTGAATTTGAAAGAAAAAGGAAATTTAAAGTGGAAATGATCCATTATCCAGACATAGGCCGGTCGGTATTAGGTATATCAAGATTGTAGGATGGTGACCTTATTGCATCTGGGTATGAGTTCTTGCAAGGTCTTCATCTTCTCATTGATCCTGTCTCGCCGCCTCTGCACAAAGGACATGATGAATTTGGCAATGACTTGTGAATGAATTACTCATAAGAAAATCTCATAAAAAATTTTAGTCAAGAGATATTCACCCGTTCAGACAGACTGTGAACCTCTGCAGCACGTGTTCTTGTTGATGTGGGCTGCTGCACATCTTTTATCTTGTTGCCATATTCAATCTCAACATCCTTTCAGTAAAATGAAACATCAGGTGAATGCACTTTCTTAACATGGGTATACAACCAAAATTGTAATTAGAAGGGTGCTGCAAGTCAATATTTCACCTGATATCGTGAAGCCTAAAAGTAAGAAACCGTATGGTAAGCCTACTGGGATTCGATGCATCCAAAAAAAAATATCTAACTTAGAATTTATGACTATGAAATGCACAAATATTGCAAGCTCAAATTGGTCCCAAGTTTAGCTTCACAGTAAAAATTTGGCCGATTCTAATACACATTGGTAATATCATATCGGATTCTGAGATACTTAATACGATATTAACCATATAATATCAGTCGAAATCGGGGTCAATATTATTGATTCAGCCGAAATTCCTGATATTGATGATCAACATTGCCGATTTTGATACTAAAAGACATTGGCTGATACCGATACCGATACTGAGATTTTAAATCATATTTTACACTATAAAAAGATCATTCCAAGCAGTCACACCAACGCCCCTTTGCCTAGGTCTGCAAATGAGCTCGGCCGGCCCACATCATGGGTCTGGCCGGCCCACATCAAGATGGGCTAGCCTGAAATTGTATCACACATAGATATTCATAATAGAGGACTATGGTAGGTCGATTTGGGCCATAGGGCTCAAACCTTTTTCGTGCAATGTCTATGCTAAGTGACACTTGGCAGAGCAAGGTTCAAGGCACAACCCCCATGAAGCATGAATGGAGGCCAATCAGAGATCGAATTAGAGGCACAAATAACATACGACTTTAAACTAAATTCTAAATACTACCTAATAAAGTATTTATAAAGTTAACCATTAGTGTCTACAAAAGATTTTAAATACAAAAGGACCACTATTATATGAAAAATAGTAAGTCTTAAGAAACTGACGTGGATGTTTATGTCAAGCTTAAACAAATTATAGATAAACAACTAACAAGCTCAAACTGAACAAAGTGGGAAGTCTGAGTTATTCACAAACAGAACAACCCAAGGCAAGCACAAACAGAGGCACGAATAGACCAACTTAGTGAAGAACTTGGGCACCATCCCAAAAAACTAGATTTCCATATGGAGTTGCCCAAATCCCTATATACTCAAGACCATCTTGCCAACTACTGCCAAATCCTTGAGTGTCAATCGACATCATCGAACATCACCCACACACACGACTAAGTTCGATGCATGGCTCTGATACCAATTGAAAGGCTTGGAGTACCATCCCAAAAAACTAGCCTTCTAGGTGGAGTTACTCAAATTCTTATATGCCCAAGACCATCCCCATGTCTAACCGATGTGGGACTATTTGTTCAACCCAAATCCCAACACCTAGCACATTGTGTGGGCTAGTCCAATACCCAGTGGAATGGAATATGAACCTGTAGTTCTAGGCCCATACAATATGTAGGTCATGCTTGGGTAACACTAGTACAATGTGACAAAACCCACATCCAACCCTATTTTTTGCCCCTCTTCTTTATGTGAAACATAAATTCAAATTTACAATCCATGTAGTGCAGTAGATAAAACTTGCAATTGAAAATACACGCTTCTAAAAACAGCTTATATTACATTGTCTACCATTATACCATACATGATACAATTAAGGGCCTGTTAGTTTCGTCGCAAAATGCCGCAAGTCGTAAGTCGTAAATTTTTTTTTTCATTTTCAGTTGTTTGTTTCGCTAAAAAACAACTTGCAAAATGTAAGTCTCATTTTTTTACTTGCAGTTACTACAGTTAATTTTGTGGCCATGTAAATCTCACTTTTACACCCACATTTTTCACTTGCAGTTGCTATAGTTAATTTTGTGGTCATGTAAATCCCACTTGTAATATACTTACAGTTCAAAGCAATTACTTGATAATCAATATATAATTTAATATTATTAAATATTTAATATTTTTAATAGTCTTTAATTTCTTATTTAATTATTTTATATTTTTAATCGTTAGTTTTTATTATTTTTAATATTGTTTTAATATTTTACTATTTTAATTTAATATTGTTATTTAATACTTTATTATTTTATTAGTACTTATACCATTTTTTAATATTTTATTTAGAGTTAATATTTTATTAATATAACAATATTATACTTTAATATAAAATTATTGTATATTTAATTATTTATTTTTTAATATAAATAATTACGTTATTAATACTATAATATACTTTATTATTATATTAATATTTTATTATGTTAATATTGTAACAATAATTCATTATAATAATATAATAATAATAATTTGTTATTAAAATTATAATTATAGTTTACTTTGTTAATTTTATATTTTATAATATTACAATAATATTATAATAAAATTTAATATTATAATAATTTTTATGTATTTTATAATATTATAATGTTATAACTATATTTTATTATTTTTCTTAGGATTTTTTAATATTTATGTTTTATTAGTATCCTTAAAATTTTATTAATGTTCTTTAGATTTTCTTAAAATTTTATATTATTTATTTAGTTAATATTTTAGTAATATTTACTAATTAAACTAATATTTTATTAATATTATTGTTATAAATAAAATATTAAAATTATTAATATTTTATCTCAATTTATTAATACAATTTAATTTACAATAGTAGATTTAATTTAATAGTATTTATAATATTTAAATCACTGCTACAGTTAATTTTGTGGTCAACTTTTCCACTTACATTTTTACATTACCAACAAACAATGTAAAACACAATATACTTTCTCATTTACACTTTCACTTTACCAACCAAACACCGTAAAATACAATATGCTTTCTAATTTACACTTTCACTTTATCAACCAAACACCGTAAAACACAATATATTTTTCTACAGTTCACTTTTTCCATTCTCATTTTACGACTTACGATTTGTAACGTTTTGCGGCGAAACAAACAGGCCCTAAAACAAACCATTCAGGAACTAATGTATGCTTGCCTAACAAATTGTTCGCAAATATAAAGGACAAAAGAATCGCGTAGAATTTCATCATTATTTTTCAATTCTATTTACTCCATCTCTTTAACCTATAACTTAAAAAATCTATTATAACTTTCCCAATTCTTCTTTCAAAACTTTCAAATATTATTTTTGCAGGCATATCTCTCCAAATTCACCTTCTTACATATTATCAATATTGTTGATGGAACACTGAAAATATACCAAAATTAGGAAAAATTGAGAATTAAAAGTACTGACCTCACCATGGTATTCTGGTTCCTTGCCCGTCCTCGCCTTCCGCTTCCTCTCACTCACGTGCGCGCTTCTGCAGCCCACTGAAGCTCTCACAGAGCCAGCATCAAACATCTTGCCGGCATCCATTCCCACCACACTCGAGCTCCCCTGCTGCCTCACCGCAGCAGCAGTAGCCTCCGCAACTTGACTGCAACTGCTCGCTCTCGACGACGGCTTTAGCATCTTACCGTACAAATCACCCCCGCCACAGCCCCCACCGCTTCGGCTGCTTCCGCCACCGCCTTGGCTCTCGCTAGCTCCTCCAATGTCCTGATAGTGATGTAGCCACGTGGCCATCTCTTCCTCCATGAACAGTTGATTCGCCGCCTCCGTCGATGACCCCACATCGCCGGCGCCACCGGGTTCTCTGCGCTCAGGGGTCTCGCGGAGCGGGCGGACCACCGGGCCGTGGTTCCCACAGCAGCTCTAGCAGCGAAGCATCCTCCTCATGTCTGAAACCACAAATTTTAAAATCGAAAAGATAAAATTATAATCAAACACCAAATTACCAACCAAAAAAAATAAAAAAAGCAAAAACAGAAAAATTCAGTGTAAAAGCTCTAACGATTGGGAAATCTACGGGATGTTAGAGTAAGTGGCAGAAGCCAAAGTGGTGGCGACGGCGAAGCAGTCGTCTTCTTCAATATCAAAGTCGGGGACGAAGTCACTCATCAGCCCCCAGCAGCAAGTAATCAAACAGATGATTACTGGGAAAAACCGGGAAAATAAATGGTACAAAACAATACCGTCGGATATTTATAGGGGAGATATTTCGGTATCGGGTTTCGGGTCGTTTTTTTTTTCCATTTTTGAAAAGCGCACAAACTTTAAGCTTTTTGTCGTTTATCTAGATTCAGAAGTTTCTAAAAATAGATAGAGAGAGAGAGAGAGAGAGAGAGACCGAGTCGTCGGAGCGGTGGGCGTATGGCAATTTCGTGGATCCTCGTTTTCATCTGTGATCATGTGAACCCACATGGGTTCCCGCCATAAGAAAAAGCAGTGGGAGCACTGAAAATTTTTCTCCTGTTTCCTTTTCTGGTGCCGCTCTGAGGTTACGTGTCAGCATGCACACACCGAGTCTGGCTGTATACCGTCTGTCCTTTCCCGCTGCCCCGTCTCTCCTCAATGGGAAAGAGTCAATTTCTTTGTCTTGATTGTTCTAACCAGAGAACCACTGCTACAGTACCTGGTGTACGGTCCCTCTGATCCCCAACTAGCCACCGATCACGATTCGGTTCGAACCGGAGCCGGGTCGAAAAATTGAAACCGGAACCGATTTGGCCTGGTTTCGAACTGCACCGGAATCAGGCCCAGGCCGCTCCGATTCCGGTTTGAGATATTCGGTTCCGGCTCTGAACTGGCGGTTCCCAGCTCAGAATGGGAGTTCTTTTTCCCTACGCCCCAGGCCTGGTTATTAAAAAAACATCATTTTGGCCTTGTGGCCTCGTCGCTTCGAACTCAAGAACCTCAAATTTGTAGCACGATACTCTAACCAGCTGAGCTAATAGAGAATTAATTAGATCTTAGCTATAAATATATATAAATGATCTGTTGGGCATTTAGTGTTAAAAAAACAAACGAGAATCGGATTTGAAATCGGAACTGTCCGGTTTCGAAACAGGAACCGGCCGGACCGATCCGGCTCTGGTCCCTCTGATCCCAGAACAGAGAACCGCCGGTTCTGGAGCTGAGATCGGGTTTACTCCCCACGCTCTAGTATTTTCTTTTGCTAGTTAATTACTGTTTATTGAGATTCACTGTATAATCAGGACCGTCGTGATCTGGTGACCTCAATTACAAGAGATTAAATTTAACTTATTTGGCAACGAAGTCTTATCTTAACCCGTGACAAAACAGATTTCCTCGAAAATTTCTTAATCGAACGTCCCAAATACAATCAATGAGTTGGAAGATGCATGCCAATCTCTCATGTCAGCTAATTCATGAGCTAATGATTTTGAGGCAGATACTCTCAGAGACAGTAGATGAGCTACTGCCAAACAACTGGTCGAGTTAGTATCATTTATTCTTTTTGAGAAACACGGCGTTCAACAAAACGAGCCAAATCATTTGCAGTTTTTAAGTGCAGTAATGCCAAAATGAAGGTAACGTGTCCAAAATAGAGGCCTACACGTGTGGCGTGTAAATATCTTCCTCGTTTTTTGAGCACCCAGACTCACCCTGACCCACACCCACAACTGTATTGAACAGCTCCCCAATGATGCCAAACAAAGTTGGGTGTGAGCTATTAGAGATCCCTCTCTCTCTCTCCGCTTTCTATTTTTGGAAAAGGTCGGTGGATTCCGTCGTCTTGCGGCCCAAAACCATACATTCTTGTGTCTTGGGCCCACAAAATCTTTAGCCTCTTTTGCGCTTAATTTTCTGTTCAATGTTTTATTGCTTTATGCAAATTAGATTATGCGCCTATGGTGCACTTTTAAATAAAAGAAAAAAAAATCAAGGCTTGATTAATTCATGCTAAAGAAAAAGCTCAATTTAAAATACATGTAAAAATATCGCTACTTTAAATCACTATAGTTGTTGCTAGACTCGTGACTTAATGAATGAAAATACGATATAGATAGCATAGCACATAATGCAATAGAGTCACTTTAAAGTTCGATATGAAATGAGATGTGGGATAAATTAAACCACCACGAAGAAGTTATGAGAGTTATAAATGATGTTTTGGACTTATGACTTGAAAGTTATACTTCCTGTTGTTTCTCGCTAGCTTGGTGGTAGACGAGACACCTATTAAATATTGATTATAAATTCAAATCCTACTTGAAATCTCTTGTCCACTACAAAAAGACTATCATTGTGCAATGGTGATTCATCACTCAGGCTCCTAAGTTTCGAATGTTTTTAATGTATTGTACGCATGCAAAAGTTAATTAACTTTGGATGTCAGAAAATTTTGAAAGTGTTTTGAAATTAAAATATAAGTTATTTCAAGCCCTCTTTTGTAAATTATTCACATAATTAATAGTATATTAAAAGAAGTTGTGATCTCTCACCAGGAACGAATCAAGGAAACGGACACTTCTCCCAAATATGACGGCGCGTACTAAGTAGCAGAAAACTTTAGAAGACGACGATGCAAACATGTGATTGTGACTGTAGCACATTGATAAAGTCTCTTGCAATCTGCAAAACATACGAATGAAGGAGAAAAGGGCACTTGCAAATGCTAATTTCTTCTTCCTTCTTGCTCAGCTGCGCCAATCTGATTGCGAAACCAGGTGATAGTTTTATTGTCTTCCTCTTCCACTAGGGTCTCCTCTTCTCTCGTCATCGGGTGTCACCTCAGTTCGACTAGTAGGAAGTCTCGCTTCAAGAACTCGAGCAGTGCATCATCATGATCATCACTGTCATTGTTTCTGCGGGGTACAGACGTCGAGATCGATTACAAGGAACATAAGTTTCCAAAATGCTTGATTCAGAGAAGAGAATTGAAGGCAATATTTACGTACAAGTTCGTTGCTTTTGGAGGAGGAGAGTCTTGAGAGAGCGAGTAGCAAATAAGCAGACAGTAGAAAGTTGTGTGTACGGGGAATAATATTGAATCAAAATCGCTGCACGTATGAATGATGATGAGCTAGCGTCCAACCTCTCTCTTGTCGTAATTCCGTGCATGTCTCTGGTCTTTTTGCCCGTGTTTTCAAGATAGAGATCTAGAATCCTCTTATTTGTCTCACACACACATGCACGCAGACATTCATTATGTTTATTGGACGCATGGGACTACAAATTGACACATGAGCAAGGGGACAAAGCTGATATATGATGCAAGAGAGAGAGGAGGAAAAATGGCGTGTTTCAAGCAATTATTTATTGCCGACGGGCTTTGCGGATTAATCACCTTGAGCAGTAAAAGTATACGTGACCTGAACAATTAAGTAGATTAATAGATCCAAAGCACTCGTACACCAGCATCATTCTTTGCAGATAATGAGAGATTTGCGTCTTATTCGCTAAATATTAGTGTTAACTTCTTTCTAATTTATGACTATCTTAGTTTCGACCCTAATTTGAGCATTAGAGAGGACTTGATTGTTAGTCAGATGTCTCTCCCTACAATAATAAAGGGATATATTTATATATATTCATTACCCTTAATATATACTTTGGACTCTTATGAAATAATTCAGATCGCATCATTAATTCTCAGTCATGAATCAATAGTTGAGACATACCAAAATATGCATGCAGTACTGATGAATTGATATATGCACAAGCGAGAACAAGAACCAGAGCAGCTTTGCTACTGCTTCATGTTGAAAAATTGAAAAGCTTGACTTGACAACTAAAAAAACACAAATATAATGAAGAAGAAAGTGATGAGACAAGACTTATCGTGGCATGAAAAATTGTTGTCTTTAGAATAGATTTCGCCTCCCCAGCGATGCACCAAGTTCACGGCAATCTAACCCGAGGATACAACGAGAAGTCTTACCTATTAGCCCTCGCGCTATGCACTCAGAGTCCGGATGAGAACTTTCTTTTGCCTAGAGAGAAGAAGATTGTGAGAGAACTCAGAAAGAATAAGTTTGAGAGAGAGGAGATTCTTTGCTGTGTATTTTTTCTGAAGGGAGAAGGTTGTATTTATGGCCATTCAGAACTGGAATGCTCCGTATCAGAAAGATCGCAAGATATGCGAACGTGGTTGGGAGTTGTTGCGAGATATGTGATCTTGGTTGTGAGTTGTTGCGCACGCCGCGGTCGTGATCTCACTCGCAGCACAGATCTCGTGATTGTTGCAGCAAAAAGAAATAACAACAAAAAGAAAAACATTATTGAAAAATAATTATAGTTGAGTGGCAAAACCTAGGAAAATGCGGACATATCGGGAAGGCTGCAAAACCGGATTTGCGTAACACATGCGCGCGCACCTGTTAAAAGGGTTTTCGGATCGAGCTCGGGTTCCATTGGGGTGGGTTGTATCGAGTGCATAAACAACCCCACACTATATCTCAAGTGGAGGGATGCACATGTTCTATCATAAACCCACTAAGATTTGGTATTTCATCCATGTGAGACTAAATAACATTGCCTTCAAGTGCTCACTCTACCATTCGAAGTTAAAATTTAGATTAAAAAAAATTCAACACTTCCCTTGTTGGGTGAGGCCCAAAACAAAAGCTTCTCCTTTCAGATTAATTTTTGAGGAGAATTCTCCATTCAGATTATTCACATAAACAAAATATGATCAATATTGTATAAACAGTCAAAATTCTACAATAATTGCGTAACCTCAAACTAAAGTACATAGATTAGACTCGTACATTTGTTAAGAATAACCAACCTGTGAAATTCACACCAAGAAAAGAATTCAACTCTCTCTCTCTCTCTCTCTCTCCTCTCTCTCTCTCTCTGCTGTTTGTTTCCAGAACAGAAAAAAATTCCTTTTGATACTCTCTCTTGCTTATTTTCAGCACCAAAAAAAGATAGCCAACCTAGAGACAAACAGAATTTTCATGTGAACAGATATGGGCATAGTTTTATCAGTTAGAGGTAGCATTTTGGGTTGCAACTCCACCAGTTTCTCAGAAATGTAGTTGGCCAGCAATGCTCCCCCTAGAATTGCAATTACAGTTGCACACAAGCGCCCGGTAATGGCTCCACTAGCTACACCCCATGGAGACTGCAGAGCGAAAATGAACAAATAAGTAAACAGATTACAGTTCAAACTTTGCCCCGTATCAGCTGCAGCAAGATGGTTAATTAATCCTAAGGTCAGACGCAAATAGCTGAGACAAGGCATGCATAGCTCGCACACATACCTGTGCAGCACCAAGGGCGATGGTAGCAAGCATCAAGCGATCACCCCATTCCTGAAAATGGACAAGGGGTTGCTCACCGCAAAGAAAACGACGCTGAAAGACTTCCAAATGATCCCAAAGGATTTGTAAGCTTCTTATCCACCTGAAAACAATGTGCAACCCATTATAACAGCAAATGATATGAATGCAAAGACTTTATGGAATTATGAAACATTAATTCCAATGACACTATTGATGCCAATCTGCTGAAGGAAAGGGAAAATACGAGAAAAGAAAGAGAACTAATTTATATAACTAGTGGGTTAGTAAGTTTTCAATGACGGTCAGTAATATTAAGCATCTTAGTCAAGTTCTCTTGCTCCCATGTCTAACAAACAAGTTCATTCATTTATTATGATGACTACACCAAAAGAAGGAACAAAACCAATCTTGAACCATTCCATTATAAGTTTTCAATCCAACAAGAAGAGAAATGTTGAACAAACCTGAATGAATCAAGAGTGAGCAGAACACGACTACTAGATTATTTTCAACTAGTAAACAACGGTATTTCAAAAGGAAGATTAGAAATCAGTAGTCAAAGTTCCTCAAAATGGCCATTTTATATGGATTTATTGATTGATAATGTACAAAATTTAAGCTATCTAGTATTTTTCATGTCAAGCAGAAGGCTATGATCTGATTTGCAGATTCAGATTATGCTGTGTGGCCCACCATTGGAGAGTGATAAGAAGTTGGGAGGGGGAGAGGGAGGGAGAGGGAGAGTCTGGTTTTTGTAAGTATAGATGAAGAATCAGAGGGATACAATATCTCCAAACAGAAGCAAAAAATATACAGGTTAAGTGACATGATATTCATCATGAAACAGAACACTTGGGTGGAAAAAAAAAATATACCAATTTTTAAATCATGGCATAAAGATTTTGGGGCCTGCAAATATCACGGTCCTTGCACAACATTTAGTTAATTCCTTTGAACATTTGATGCAACATGTTTCCTTCTGGAAATTGCCCTTATTCAACTTTTTTCTTTTTAGGAATTTACAGATAGGTTACTTATATGTAATATCTCCATAATTATTTTTCGAGTACCTCTGATCACTTTAATCTATTCATGTATGAAAACCTGACAAAGAGAATCAGCATAAAACCTTCCTGATATTCTCTACTATTAAGGTGCACAGCAACACAGGAATGGCATACACACTCTTCTTTTTTCTTTTTTCTTTTTTACACAGATTACCCTGAATAAACAGAAAATTCATTCTTAGGATGGTTTCCTACCAATCTTTTCCTTCACCAGCTCCTCAGCTTCAACAAATTCTCCAAGTTTGGCACTCTCTTTATTATTCTTGCTTGTATCAGATGGAAGCTCCCATGCATATTTTTATTGAATTCAAGCCGAAGAATGTAAGAAGTGTCATGGCTGCATATTCTCCAATAGGTAATGCTGTAACAGATGGCCACTTGTTAGCCATGGTGACACAGATGATTGGATTAGGAAAGAGTAAAGGCTTAAAGCGTATAGAAGATGACTAATGACAATGTTGTAGGTCAAGTTTTATAATCGTGTGTGTCAATTGCCCTTTGAAACAAGTGATTTATATTTTGCATTACTGCAACTGAAGATCATTTATTGCTATAATCGAAGAGTGAATATGTTCGCGATGATGTCTCTCTTATGTTTCGAACATCATTTAATTTTACTCTTTAGTTTGCGTTGTTTTTAGCCGTTCAGTTATGTGCTTAGTGTTAATGCAAATGTATTTGCTGTAGACAACTAATAGTCTTTTGGTAACACTAATGAAGAATTAACTTACTGTTTGTGGTAGTCATTAGCAGATCTGATCAGCATGCTACTGCAGGAAACATTTGAAATTTCAACAGAAAAGAGAATGACACTGAAAATGTAAACAGAAAAGAGAATGACACTGAAAATGTAATCTACCATGCACGGCCAAAGGGTTGAAAAATTCAGTATCAAATAGCAAGCATTTGAAACAATTCTTTCTACATGACACTGTTACGTTTCTTCTGATTGATGTGACTGAAATATATGATCTGTAGAATGTATAAACTGAAGCAGAGCTTGAAAACTCGAAATGTCTCAGTTCGTGAGACTGCAGATGCATACAATTTACCTGGTGGAGCGCGAGATCTTTGAACAGAGGCTTGCCGTTCTCAGAAAAGGGAAGAAAGACAATGTAGGAGGATCCTGTGCTCCAGGAAACAACAGCCTTGTCAAAGAGGTAGCAGAAACAGCATTGTGACCGTTTATGATTACGGCTTTCAAAGATGAATTCTTATTTGAGACAAATTGTAGATTGATCAGTTCGATAATGAAAGGCCTATCGAACTCTCCTATGCTTCTGCATGCTCGAAGCATGATCTCGCGAGTGATTTGGTCTGTATATCTACCGCGATCTAAATGCTGCATTGATATTTTTCAGCACTAACGAACTTCTATTTGCTGTGAAGTAATTTACAATCACAATGAACTATATTGCATTTGATTTTTTTTTTCTCCTCTTTAAATTCATGATTGAGAGAATGAGATATATAAGGAAGAAGAAAGTCATAGCCAGGAGGAGTCAACAACGGCCATAACTAACTAATAGAGTAGAGAAGTGAGCGACAGAATCGGTTCTCTTTGTGATGTGTTGACCTGGCACCAACAATTCAATGTTTAGTCAAGTAGCTGACACATTCCAATATTAGCATAAATATCAGCACATCACTGCAGGAAAAAGTTGAAATCTCAATAGCAGAGTAGATCAAATTGAGTTTCTAAGATGAAAACATAAAGTAGATAGCAGAAGGATTCGCTCAACTAATCTCTTGTTGATGCAATCAATTGATATGAACATCTGCAGTGTGTATATGGTTACATTTACTTTCGACTTTAAGATATACCGAATTTTGCAAAATGGTCAGGGATGTAAAACTGAACTGCACATAATGCCCGCTAATTTTCAATACTAATAATACAAATGAAATTACTGTAGGCCCTTTTGATGGGAAAGACAACTAACTTTTATTATATATAGAAAAAAAGAACTGGGGGAGTCCACGCTACAAAAATGTCTCTCGTATCAGCCGTGCGAATACACGCGATGATAACCGGTTCAACACCTCTGGTAGGACTTTAGCCGAGATGCCAGGCAACACCGGAAGAAGCTCTTGGATAATGTATGTGATATTTACACCCTGGCGAAGTAACAGCATATGTCAGGAATTTATGTTAAGAGGGAACTCATATTATTGAGTATACGTCAGGAATTTATGTTTTACTTGAATTCTCAACTTCTGTTCAAGGAAAATACCTGATCTATTGTTGATTTTGGAGTACCAGATGTTAGAAACTGTACTACTTTTTGTACATTGTTCAGTATGACTTTGTCCTCCTCTGTGATGGTAGGAAGCAAGGCTGCTGGCCGTAGCCGTATGGGAACCATGCTGAAAACTGGGGCTGCATTTCTAATTCCCAAGGCTGCAGTTACTTGCACCAATTGCTCCCTTGAAAGCGCATCAATTGCTTTAACAATCTGCATTAAAAAGTGCCAGGTCAACTTTGTAAAAGTTGAATGCAAAAGATTAATTCTTCAATTCATTGCAATTTAAGAAAACAAGATGTAATATCACTCAAGCTAACAGCTAGGATATCAATACATCATTACCGGTAGTCACTAACCCTGATGAATATTGTCACTTCTTTAACTATATAAATGGAAAGTGTATCAAATTTTTTTTCACATGGCAAACTCTATGACAAAGGTTAAGGATTCTTCTGTGAGTAAAGAAAAGGATTATAAGATCATTATTTAATATAAGTTCTAGTTTCTAGAATCAAACAAGGAAAAAGAAAAGAAGGGGTAATCATTAATGTACATACCAGCATAAAGAGTTCAGCATGACATCTAATATTCATCTACCTTCATTGACTGTCACTGAAGAAGCCATCTTTAAAAAAAAAACAAAAGGTCAGATTCGACCATCTCTCATTATAAGCTAGTCGTGCTGATCTAGTTTTTTATTTTCCTGAGGGAGATTCCAGTATTTTTTTTTTTTTTTTGAATGGACTAGTTAGTTATCGAGCATGTGTGGAGGCATGTGTACTTCAGGTTGGGCACTCGCCAGACCTGAAAGTTTAAAAGTTCCCTTGGCTCTCATCAACATGCAGTGTCTAACCTAAAATTCATGGCGGGGCAAACCCCGTTTCCTAATCAAATTTAGCCATAAATTTCTTAAACAATAAAGCATTCCCCATCCCATATAATTTTATCCCACCATATATTATCCTGCTTCAGAGTCTTTTTCCTTTTTGTGTTAAAATTGAACATGAATTTTCTAACTGAAATATTTCGTGCTTTGGTAAAACTACTACATGTTCTTTAGTGCCCAAGCTGGACGAAAATCCTGGCTCTGCCCCTGTTCTCCGGTGTTCAGTCATTAAGACGTAAACAAGAAAAATAATAGGAACATCAATTTTTGCGAAAGAACCATAACACAATATGCATATAATTTGTATAATATGAATTAGATTAGCTTTTACCTCATCTAGAATGAATTCTCTGAAAAGTTCCCCTTGTCAGAAAGTAGAAATGCAAGGGCTGCTCTTGTTTTAATTGGCTCATCCGACTGAGACAACATTATTGGAAATCCTGGAAAAAAGTATCCCGTTTGACCTTGTAAAATTCCAAGCTCAGCCATATTACCATTTAAGTTCTCTCCACCTCCACTTTTAGCAGCAGTGATGAAATTCTCAAAAGCTTGCATAACATCAATGAATCTTTCCGCATCAAAAACTCCAGATTTTCCATAGATTGTATACCGTAGCGCGCTTCTCAAGCGCGGGATTCATCAGTTAGCAGTCTCTGATTTTAAGAAAAAGAGTAACAAAAATGATAAATGAACTATAAGTTTCAAGATAGACTTGAGAAAATGTGATTGAATGCAAAGATAGATGAGAAACACAAATAAAATATCGGTCAATATGATTGGTGGATGAGTTAACAGTTTCAAGCGACAAGATTATCCTCTTGATGTTTATGCTGTATGGACAAACAGTTTGTGCATCCTTTCTGTAACTTAGATTTAATGTTTTAGTATTAAGGTAAGATGATCTAGTAGAAGCAATGAACCAAAATGATGATTCCATTTTGTTGAAGTCTCAATAATGGAATACAGAGTTTTCTTTAGCTCCCTAGACCAAACCATTTTGGCCGGGGTATTAAACTTGTCATGTTCTATTACATTATTCAGTGACCTTAATGCAGAGAGGTCTGGAGGCTGATGCCTGTGTGCATGATGCACGTCAGATAAAAAGTTATACATTTTGTAGGTGATAGACTAAGGCTCAATGGTTTAGTGGGGGGTGGTTATGCGAGGCATGTACTCCACGCCATACCACAGGCAACAATCAAATAGACTCCTTCCAATCAAATTAACCATTTATATTCAAATAGACTCTTCCCGCACAAACTTTTGCATTGTGTGATATGTAGAGGGGTTCCATATCATAAAACATTGTGTTAATCTAATTTAGAAGTGAATTGTAAATTTACGAACAGAGGAAATTTAATGTGATTTGTTTTCTAATAGTGATGCTTCAACCCAATGTTTTCGACAAGTGGAAGAAATCACATCGACTTTTATTTTGAGTATTATTATAAAATCCAAGAAGCTTATAACCAAATTTATCATCTGCCAGTCTCATCAATGATTATAATGATTTATTACTAAGCTAATCTCATTATATTGAGGTCTTTATTGCACTATGTTCTATCATTTTATGGAATGCATAAGAAAAGATGATAAAGAGTCACTTGGTGTAATTCACATGCTATTGGAAATTTACAAGACTACAACAACAACAACAACAACTAAGCCGTTTGTCCCAAGTATTTGAGGTAGGCTACATGAACCAGAAGAGAATTATGCCGGATCGGGCACATGGATCAGCTTTCTCCACTCATTCCTATCGAGCAATATGCAAAATTAAAAATGGCCAGGTTCAACCCTTGGACCTCAGCCTCAAGTAACAAGCCTGATGACCAACTTTTAATAACCATCACATGGCTTCTTCCAATTGATATAAGATGCTCATGTTAGGTAATATGATTTTCATATTATAGATCTGCCTATAAGTTAAAACTGTTCGCTTTAGACTTCTAGTTGTACAACATTCTGAAGCACCAAAAATGCAATAATAGTTCTGTTAACTAATTGGTTGCAGAAATGCAGACACAATTCACTGTCAAAATCCAAATTGCTATTAGAATATGACAGGACAGAAAAAAAACTACTGGAAGTAATGACAATTTTTCAGATAAGAAACAAACCTGCGCAATATATGGATATGCTTCATCTACAATTGCAAATTCAGGATTCCCTACTAATGCTATGCCTTCTAATACTCCAATTGCTCTGATAATTAAAGCAAAGTAAGGTGGGATTCTGAAGGGATAATCAAAAGTAATCTGAGCTAAATCAGCTGCTAATTCTTGGAAGTTGATATTTTTCGCGCCACCTCCTTCAAGTGCCTGATCAAAAACTTTAGCAAGGACTGGCAGAATTGGCTCCAAATTAACACCCTCGGTATGAAATCAAGCTTCACAAAATCTTTAACAATAGCACCATAATCACGATGAATAAGGTGTGCTATTGCTTCGATCATACCATACTTCTGATCATCAGTTAATCTTGTCATAAGACCTGCAACAGAAACAACATTTACCAGATTATTCAGATGACGTTTACAAGACTAGAATGTGATGCAAAGAGAATGAGTCTTCACACATTGAAACAAGTACCATTGTTCCCACTAAGAGCAATACTGCACGCGGGACTTGCGTGAGGTGGCATACAAGTACAAGCATAAACTTGCCATACAGTAATCGTATGAGTGAAAATGAAATTACTACTGCGTGATGAGTTATACCAAAACAAATATAACATGACAGAAACTTCAATCAAATTCCAGTAATTTCCAGAAAACAAGTTCATTGAAGAACTGCAGTTCCCATTTTAGCACTTCATACACGTCTAAACAAACTTGGTGGCCTCATAACTCACCCTTACGCAAAAGGAAGAAAATTTCAGTTCCTTGCAAGATTCCACTCGATTGATTCATCTCCAACATATTTTTCCATTTGTTTTGTGGTTTCAAGTTTAATGATCAGTACCACAATAACCACACATCCATTTTACCTTTTCAGCTCCTTTAATGCCTCTCAATAAAGACACACTACAAGTTCATATTGTATCCAAGTAAATTTCATTATACAAGATAAATAGAGAGATTTACCGAAATTAAGGTAAATAGAGAGACTTACCGAAATCAAGTATGGCCAACTTCCCATCCGGGGTACGAATCATATTTCCAGGATGTGGATCAGCATGGAAGAAGCCGGTATCAAGTAACTGTAATTCCAATTACAAAAAGTTAATTAGGTGTTCTAATGAATTTAAGGAAAGATCTGAACAAATGAGTTCATTTGGAATAATCCATTAAATGATGATGTTATCGAGTTATAGTGAAGTATAATTCCATATAGCACGCTCACATAATTTTGCACAGTAAGATCAAATAAAATAGCAGATAGGAACCCTAATCAATTGTGCTCAGATCTCCAGCCTTTCTCCTTGCATCATAATGTCAAAATGCTCATTCCAGGTTACATGAAATATTACTCATATAGTGTATGAGATGTTTAAAGAAAAGGATTTAAATTGACATTTCACCTTTATTGGATGGCAACAGTTAAATGTGAATAAAGGAATAAAAAAAGAGAGTGATGAAAATTTTCATTGATAAACAACCAACAGTGCAGAGGTTACTTGTGATCAGTGTATTATGTGAAAGACTCATTAAGTGAATGTAGTAACTAATCTGATTGGGTACAAACCTGTTTTAGATAGCATATGACTCCAACATTGACCAGTTCCCCAACATCACTTTCCGTACTTTGCGATAACTTTTCACCTTCTATCCATTGTGTCGTTAGAACCTTTCTTGAAGTATACTTGTGATATGTCTTCGGTACAACAACCTGTTATTTCAGATGAATTGTTTTACTACATGGGGAAAACATCAAATTACAAGCAACAAAGGAAATGAAACAGTAATGATTCAATTGGCTACATTTATAAGACAATGGGCAAATCAACATTGCCACAAATTATTTATTTGAGGTTAATTAAAATTATGGATGATAATAATTGACACAGCTATACGTATCTCGTTAGGTACAAAGTAAACTTTGTGAGACTTAACAAATGGGCAGAAATCAGTAGCTCAGAGGAGAAAAACTGATGGGGACATCACACCATGCTAGTTATTTTTTTTTATGTCTAATTCTATTTTTGAGTTTAGCCTTTTTTTTTTATTATTATGAAACTTAGTCCCACATCGATTGTGATGGGAAAGTTCACTTTGTAAGAGCCTATATAAAGAGGCTCAACTCAATGAATAAATAGACAATGAATAATTAAAACTTTTTACAGTACTCTTGAGAGTGCTCTTGAGTTCTAGGTGCAAAGCTCGTGGTGCAAGGAGTGTAAAGCCCGCGTAAGGGTGTAAAGCCCAAAGTTCTGGTTTTTTTTCTCCAACCCTAATCACTCTTTTAATTTTATTTCTTGTAAAATCCTAGTTTTTTCCTTTTTATATTGTTTTCTATTAATTTGTGAAAGGAAAACTTACAAAAAGATTCGAGGAGCGAAATTACAAGTAATTCTTTAAAGAAAGAAAAAGAAATTACAAGTAGATATCCTCTGAGATTTCTGGGAAAGTGTGCCGGTAGGAGTCTGATCAGCGCGCGACCACTTTGTCCCGTTGACGATGCGAGCGATCGATCTTCGAATGCTATGCTTAGAATTCCTTCTCGCCTGGTTCCGGAGATTCCTTGAGAGGGAGGAAAATCTTAGGGTATTAGCACCCTGAATTTATCCTTGTAGGATTAGAGAAGTAATTCTCTGGATTCTTGCTTGAAAACGAGAGAGTAGGTCTCTAATCTCCTCTCTATCTTGCATGTTTCTCCTCTCTTTTTTTTAGCCCCTTTCTCTGTGCCCCTGGTAGGCTATTTACAAGGAGGAATAGGGGTATAATTGCCCTGAAAATCTGAAAACAGATTGAGTCAATCTGTTTTACATCTGGAAAGTAGCCTCGCCGCGAGGCTAGAGACAGATTTTCGCGAAGCTAGGAATAGCAAGTAACGCTGATCTCTTGATCCGCTCCGCTAAATGAGAGATACTCCCTTGATTCTTTTCAAATAACTGAAAGATCTCTCCTGATCTTCTCACCTGATTGGGAGAGTCAAAAGATTATGGCAAGGCAAGCACCTGCCAAATTTGATCTCAATTAGATTTGATCTCATCTGAAGATTTGATTGGTTAAAGGTGACCATAAAAGACCCGCAGCGGAGTCGTTGTGTTGAGCTCGTGACAGAGCTGGGAGAAGCATCTGGCGAAGTTAAAGAAAGCTCTCAGCGCGGTTGGATAAGACTTGTAGCGAAGCTACCGGTCAACCTTTTGCGCAGCTGCGTGGAGCTTCGAGTGAAGTTAACTTTCTACGGAGTTAACTGAGCATTTCCGGGGGAAGCTATAAGTTAGCCCGCAGCGAGACTGTGAAGGAGCTTCCTGCGATGCTAAGCAACTTTGGTTTCTCATGCGAGACTTATCTTGTGGGCTCGTGCGAGACCAAGTGTTGAGCTAACTTAGTGTCCCTGGACCTGCTTGGGCCTTCTCACGGGCTTTTTAAGGATGATCTTGGCTTATTGTCTGCTTCACTGGATCAGTAGAGTCCAAGTTGCTGATTCGTCTCTTTGAGATGGGTGAGAACTGGTCGTCGGCTTGTCTGCCACTTGTCTTTTGTAAATGTCAACAAGTTAGACATTGTTCAGCCAGTTAGGAATCTTGTCTTTTTTAGAGTGTCAACATATATGTATTCGAAGATGATTGCGATCTTGCATTACATCATTTGGTATCATAGCTTTGGCTTCAATCCCCTTCAAATCTTTCTTTCTCCTCTTCTAAACCTCTAGATCTATTTCATACCTCAGATCTAGATCTATTAAAAAAAGAGAGGAAGAAAGAAAATAGGAAAAAAAGAAAGGAACCAAAAAAATTTACTGTTCACCATGAACAGTAATCACCACGACCGGTAATTATTGTTCACATTTCTGTGAACAATACTGTTCATCTCCCACCCACGACCGGTCTGAAGTCCGTTTCTCCCTCGTTCGGAGTCCGTTTTGAGCCTCTCTTCGAAGTGATGGTTCGTGACTAAGCCCCGGGGCCACTATAAAGATTTCATAGCACTTGAGCAGCAAATCCGACCTCCACGAGCTCGTATTTGGCATCAGTATTGTCCCAGCAGCAGAGAATTAACGTTCTGACATATTTTCAACCCAATTTGAGTCACTGAGTTTATTGGGTAACCTCTGATCTTTATGCATTGAGTTTTATTCATGAGATTTTGCTTTTGTGGCAAATACATTTATACTGATGGAGATGAAAAGAGGTTGAGAGGGATATGTATGCAGCTCTCACGTATTTTCGGAGTTTTTATGATCAGGATGGGTATGAAAAGTGAAAAAACCATCTTGAAGATTTTCTTCAGGCATTTTTCCTTGACACCTGCGCAAAAGTGTCATTACACCAAAGTGAAGCTACCTGGAGAAGCTTATTGGTGGTGGGAAGACAGTCATATCGACTCTCGAGATTGGCTTATCTTATACGAACTTCTTCATACTCCGTATGCTCCACACCTCGATGGGTCACAATTCAACGATCTGGTCGCTGAATGCAAGGAGATCTTCGCTGGCTTGGTGAACATGCTAGAAAGCGGGACGGTAAAGGTTGTTGACAGTACAGAATCAGAGGCAGAAGTTGATGACAATCTAGAACCAGAGTCAGAAGTTAATAATAAGCCAGAGCCAGGGCCAGAAGTTATTTCTGAGTTGGTGTCACAGTAAGAAGAGATTTCCTCACAGCCTATGCAAGTTGAAAAGTTCCATGTTAAGACACTTGTAGATCTTCTAGCGGAGCCTACTTTGGAGCTAGTATCACCTTTTGCAGGTACGAGGTATCATTTTTCTTAAGATCACCTGATGCGTACGACCCATTACAGATATGTTTACAGAAGCTAGGCTTACAGGAGATCAGGCCACTTATAGTGCAAAGTGCAGTCAGTTCAGTTTTCATCATGGATGACGTGCCTCAGTCTGCTATTGGTGCCTTGATCAAGCTGTCATCTTTTATCGATCTGACACGGAGACCAGTTCCACCTACACCACCTTGGTCTCAATGTGATGCATTAGTACTCCTGTCAAGGCCACCACTATGGCCGATTGAGATGCTTCATGAGAGGTGTCCTTACTCGACAAGGTCGACTCTCTCCCACCCTGGGGAAATGATGGGGACATCACACCAGTGCTAGTTATTTTTTTTATGTCTTAGTTTATTTTGAGTTTAACTTTTTCTGTTATTATGAACTTAGTCTCACATCGATTGTAATTGGAAAGTTCACTTTGTAAGAGCTTATATAAGAGGCTCAACTGAATGAATAATTAAAACTTTTCCAGTTAAATTCTCTTGAGAGTGCTCTTGAGTTTTGGGTGTGAAGCCCGTGGTGTAAAGGGTGTGAAGCCTGCGTAAGGGGTGCGAAGCCTAAAGTTATCTGGTTCTTTCCCCAACCCTAATCTCTCTTTTCATTTTATTTCTTGTAAAACCCTAATTTTTTCTTTTTATTTATATTCAAAGGTGATTGCGATCCTATATTACATCAAAAACTGAGTACCTTACACAAAGTGTGGCTCATCACATAATTTGCTTGATTCGCAATATCAATTAAATATTAGAAAAGCTATTAAAGAAGATACTACTATACATGAATGTTGAACAATTTGATAGGTGATACTGGATCTCACAGTTATGAGAAGGTCAGTAACTACCTGAGGAAGATCTTCTTTCATCATTTCAGCAAAGAGAGTTCCATTTTCTCCTTCATTCACATAATCAAGCTCTTCAAAAAAACGTGCAGCCCATTCATCTACTAATCCAACAACATCTATAGAAATCTGGAATGTTTGGGAAATTCCATGTTGTATTAATGAACGTGCACTTTTGAACATTCAGAACAAATAGACGATATGTTACCTGTGGAAACTTTCGTAAGACCAATCCCAGTTTCCTGATAATGTATAGATCTGCGGTCACGGTCTCAAGAACAAATGGTCGCTGTACTTTAACAGCTACCCAATCACCATTTTCTTTAAGTCTACCCTTGTATACTTGTCCCAGTGATGCTGCAATATTTTCCATATATAAATATCAAATCAATCAATAGCCTATGGACTAAAGTTGGCATAATAGTAAAAATTTACAGATGGATTTGCATGTCAGGCTACTTAACAAGCTATCAGAAGGTCCAAAAAAGATTTTATTGAACATAAAATCGGATTACCAGCAGCAATTGGGGAAGGACTAAGTTCAGAGTAGAGCTTATGCCAAGGCTGGCCAAGCTCTTCTTCAATAAGGGCCATTGCCATATCATCTGGAAATGAAGGAACCTTCAAGTATCATAAAAGCATAATTTGAATTAGCAAAGATTAACAATATGACTGAAAGACAAATTTACAAATTAGGAAAGTAAAAATGGAGAGTCTATAATTCAAGTAGATATTCCCTTAATAGAGGTTCAATGTCTACAACAGATGGATGAATGTAAGGAACAGGATTCCTTAATGCAGATCTCTCTCTCTCTCTCTCTCTCTCTCTCTCTCTCTCTCTCTCTCTCTCTCTCTCTCTCACACACACACACACACACACACACACACACACACACACAAAGTTTCCTTACGAACAGATGGACCTGTTGACATTGCATCTGCAGCTCATACAAGTGTATAACTTCATCAGAAGTCCATACTTAAGGAAGCTACACATCACTGTTGGTATTTCATGTCGACATTATCAAAAATCATGTCGGCATTCATGTTCTCAACAATGATGAATGGAAAAGTCATTGTAGAAATAAGTTGTATATCACATACTAAATGCATGAAATAGGGAAATGAACATGTCCAAAAAGTAAGCTACAGTAATAGTTAATTATCAATCTAGAACATCCTATTTCTTCTTTCCCCTTAAAGAAATGATGATGTCTCTCCACAAACGGGATATTAGTTGCCGATCAAGTTTTTTTTCCTTGCAAGAAATACCTTAATGTACGATAAGATATATATAATTCATCTCAGACACAACATAAGGAATATCTATGGGATGACTTCAAATTACCTTATCGCAAAGCTTTTGTAACTCAGTCATTGCTGCAGGAGATAGAATGTCTGGTCGGATACTCAATGCTTGCCCAAGCTTAATATAAGCTGGACCCAACGATGTTACCATCTCCCTCAGTTCAATAGCTCTAGCAACTTCATTCTACAGGAATACCAGAAAAATAAAAGATAAAAAATAAATTTTATAGTATTAAAGTGACATGAAGAAACATGATTTGGATATGTATAATAAAGGATAGCAGATAATAGCAGTATATAAGAAACTATTTAAGTGCTAAAAACAACCAAACTAGGATATCACAGAATCTTATTGCCCCCAATCACTGAGATGCAGGTGTGCAAGTGTGCCCCACACGACACACTCAGACTCACACACACAGTGGGAACAACAAAATATGAAAGACTTGCAGAAACAAGAAATATTAAGGGGGCAATAAAATATAAATGACTAGACACACACCCACAAGGAATAATAAATATAAATGACTTGCACAAAAAAGATCATATAGACGGGCAAACAGAATATAAATGTCCACCAATTTAATTGAGGCACAACATTAAAAAAAAAAAATTCTTACAATTTCTCATCAATTCTTCTTCGCAAGTTGTTTTAGGATTTTTTTTTTTTTCCTTTCTCCTAGGCTGGCATTCCCCTCTATATGTTTGAATTTCCGCCTTTATAAAAAAATTCAAAATATTTTATAAACTTCTATGCAATTTAACCTCTCTTTGATACTACCCCAAACCTATAAAGCCTGCAAATCTTCTATTTTTAAATAAGTGTTTTCAATTGGTACAATGCAACAGTAAGGGAATGACTAAAACTTCAGCTTTGTTCTCTCTTCTAGAGCTCCCTAGCAACTTCAACAAGAGAACATATGCAGAAAAAAAATTTCCTTTGTCCCAGAGTAGACGATTTACACCTAAAAGAAACATCTTCCACAAACCTCTGTAGGAGTAATGGTTGAAGACCAAAGAACAATTTCGAGAAATGACTGCAATTGGGCCATATTCTAGAGTTAAAAGAACATTGATAAGCCAACTGAGAGCATCTCCAACCGGGCTGCAAATCTCAATTTGCAGCCCGGTGCAGCTCCAATGGAGTTGCATTTTTGGCTCCAAATTGGAGCAAGCCTCCAAAAGCCTCCATATTTGGAGGCTTTCCTTCAAATATGGAGGACCTCCATTTTACTGTTCATCTCATTTTATTCCCATTTTACCCCTTCAACAATATTCAACTTTTTATTCTTTTCCACTTGTATCCTATTTCATTGATATACTAGTTATTTAAAATCAATATAAATCTAAATCTACTAACTAATTTTTAACGGAAATTATAGCATTGAAAAGGTCTCGTCGATACCCTCAAAACGAGACTGAAATTGAATAATATTGATTGAAATATAAAATTGCAAGTCATCAATTAATTAGAAATGATAATTAATTATATTATTCGATTAATTTTTATAATTTTTAAAACAAGTAAAAGAAATCTAAAAGAAGAATAATTGAAATGGAGTCCTAAAATGGAGAGGTGTGGTTGGAGTTCAACCCCTCCATTTTAGAATATTCTATGTAATATTCTCCAAAGGTGGCTGCAAAATGCAGACACCCATTGGAGATGCTCTGAAAGAATGTACAAGTGGTCAGGTTTCATTCATTCCCCACATAGAAAACTAAAGCAAACTAGAAAATGAGTCATAAATTTAGACCTATACAAGTTCATTGTGCATACTTTCTAAACCTTTTCTTTAGAAGAAGCATATATGAACCATTCAACTACACAAACAGATTTAACATGGTTGACTAAATATACTTAAAGGTATACTTTTAAACAGTCAGTAAGAACCATGTGTGCTTCTGAAATAAAAGATTCGTTTGAAAAATGAGATGTCTTGCAAAGCAAAGCAATAAATTTTATAAACTATAGTTTTACCTCTTTAACCTTCTTCTTTATCAGATCCGAGACCAGATGAGATAGAAAACCACCAGCAACAGATAGCAACTGTACAATACGTGTTGCAACAGCTCTCGGACGCCTTCCCCAATATGCTGAAATGATATCAGGATCATACACTAAAGGTAATGCCTCGCCGCTCTCCACTTCTTGTATCTAGTTAAGCAAATGCCCAAAGCACAAAACGTCAATAATTGTGCCCAAGTTAACTAAATTAACAAAGACGCAAGAAAAAGTGCATCCATTTCCATCATCAGCAACACGTTTTCTTTTCAAAATCAACTCTTCTAGAAATTTAACATACTAGTTTAAGAAACAATTCAGATTTCTGTTAAATTCAACGAAACTACTATTCAATCAAACTTTTACATGTTAAGTTCTTAAGTATCCTCACCAGCAACATGTTTTGTCTTCAGGATTAAATTTTCTACAGATTTAGCATATCACTTTGTTAATTCAGTTAAATTCAATAAAAACTAGTAATCAGTAAACTTGTTAAATTCAAGTAGAACTTGAGGTTTCATATCCCTCATCGGCAACATGCTCTCTCGTCACAATTAGCTCTTCTAGAAATTTAGCATACTGATTAAAGGACCAACTCTGAAACAATCCATAATTCAATTAAGTTCAAAAAACATGCCAATTCTTTTAAAATTTTATTTGTTAAATTCAAGTAAAAGTTGAGGTTCTATATCCCTCATCAGCAACACACTCTCTTCCAAATTAGCATATTCAAGAAACATTCATTAATTCAGTAAAATTCAGTGAAACTACTAACTCTCTTAAACTTGTTAAACTCAGCTAGAAGTTGAGTCTCCATATCCCTCATCAGCAATACGCTTTCTCCTCTCAATTAACTCTTCTAGAAATTTAACATACTGATTCAAGAAACAACTCATAAATCCTGTAAATTCAACAAAACAATTAAAACAAGAACATTTTTCCCTCAAATCAAAGACAAGGATCAAACCTCAACGAGCCGAAGCTGAACGTTCTCATCGGCAAACTGCGAATCCCTGAGGTTCTGACCTCTGAGCCCTCTCATAAGCGTGGCCAGCTGCTCGTCCTCTTCCATCTGAGCCCTAACCCTCCTGATCTCCTTCGACACGTTCCCAAACCTCTGCAAATTTCACGAGATCTCCTAAAATCACTTAAAATACGAAATTTTAGAAAGAAAGACTTCAATTTTTTAACTCAGTCACTGCTTACGTTCGCGGAACCGTTGGTGGAATTGGCGGGGACGGTCGGGACGAGGCGCCGGCATTGCTTGGCTTCGGCTCGGTGGCGACGGCGAAGACGGGCAGTCGCCGAGACCTGGCGCGTGCGGGAAGCGTGCGGCAGCAGCGGTTGTTGTTGCGGTGAGTCGAGGGCAGGAGAGGCGAGACGTTGTAGGAGAGGAGGCGAGATGAGGTTTCCATGGCCGAATGAGATCGAAAGTGCTCTCTCTCTTTCTCTCTCAAGATCAATCGATCACAGTTAGTGTTGATTCTGGTCGAAGAAGAATTAAAAGAAGAAAAGAAAGGAGAATGAATTGAATTGATCGCCGGAGGATCGCGATGGGAGTTGGAACTTGGCAGCGGCGTGTCCCCGTTCAGTGGAGCACAACGGTCTGCTGTTATGACGGTAGGCTTTTTTGTTAACCGGGTCAGCCGACAGAAATGCTATTATTTAGCTTCACAGTACAACTCGATTTTAAGGCCGTTTGTTTCGCGTAAAAGTCCGTAATTTGTAAATGACTTACAATACATTTATAACTACGATGTTTGTTTGGACCGTAATTCATAAAAGACTTATACAACTCAATTACCACTCACTTGCAATCCAATTACCACTCACTTACAGCTCAGTTACAGTTAATTTTGTGATCATGCAAATTTGTATTATTTTTTATGTTAATATTAAATTTTTTTATATTTAGCATTTTTAATATTTATTTGCAATATTAAAACTTCTTAAATCACCAAATAATTAATTTTGTGGTCAACTTTTTCACTTACGACTTACACATTACGACAACCAAACACCGTAAAACACAATACACTTTTTCACTTACAACTTTATGTTACCAACCAAACACCATAAAGCTTACATGCATGTAACTCATTTACAATTGTATAAGACTTTACCAATTACGACTTACGAATTACGGCCAGTTACGACAACCAAACATGCTAAGGGTAGAAGTGAGGAAGTGAGAAAATAGTAATAATTCTCTTTAAAACTTAGGAATTAGTTAATAAGTTTTTCAGTGTTTAAATGTTATTGAGAAGGGTTCGATTTATGTCTGTGAGCCACACACATACAATAAGAGGGTCAATCCTGCGTTGACACGTGGATTAGACCTCTTATAATCTCTTATAATATATGTGTGAGGCCCCTACACATAACGTATTATAAAAGGATCAATACACGTGTCAATGTGTGATTGGCCCTCTTATTATATGTGTGTTGGCTCACACACATGAATCGAACCCGTTGAAAAGTATAGTTTGAAAAATGTTATGTCTTTTCCGCTGTTTGAATGATAAAGTGAAAGTGAAAGTGGAAAAGTTGACAACAAAGTTGACCGCAAATTAATATTAAAATAAAAATTAATTAAGAAAAATAAAAAATAGATTATAATTAGAATGCAAGTGAGATTTACATAATCAAAAAAATTAACTATTTTGTGCTACAACTTATTACAAATGAGATTTACATGACCACAAAATTAACTGTAACATTTTGAAAGTGAAGAAATAGTTGTGCAAAAGATAAAAGAGAAAAGAGAAAGAAGTTTTCTGATTATTTTTTTTTCGTGTTTGGATAGATAGGAAAGTGAACAATTATACTTCCCTATTTTCTTACTTTCGCCCACTTCCTTGCAATCAAAACACGTCCCAAGATGAAAATGAAAATTAATAGAGATATTACAAGGGTGCATACAGACACCGGACCAATCATATAAAAACGAGCACCGAGAGGACTTGGTACCAGTTTTGTCTCCATGTAAGTGTGAGAAAACGGTTGGCCGCACGTGGGACACGTGTGCGTACTGCTTTAGTGGAGGACATCCTCCTCCTCCTCAGTCTTTTAAACCATTCCAGTCCTCTGTGGACTCAGCACTGAGACGTGGCTTATTACACCACCAACGAAAGCAATATTTGCTTATTGGCTATGAATCTTTTGATTTTTTTTTTTTTTCTTGTTAAATTTATCGATATCGGTTCGAACTGAGAACCAAGAGCAAATTCAGGACCTGCCTAGTAGCAGTGGCCGATGCTGGGTAACAAAATGCCCGCACGCAATGGGATTCAAACTTGATGCCGTGAAAAACCTGAAGCTCTCACCGATTCAGACTTACCAAGCGACACCCGCAGGGGACGATTCTGAGTCTTTTGATCATACTTGGTTGAAGACCTTCCAGCCTCATATTTTTCATCCACATTCATCCGTGGCCGCTTGTGCTGTGACTAGATCCAACAAGATTCATTTGTGGATTTATTATAAATTTATAGAATTCATTTAAGAATCGAGAATCTGCTAACAAAGCTAAGATCTGGTAGAGAACTCAAATTAATTTAATTTACTGTTCTATAAGATACACACTGGAATGAAGAGATTTAGCATTACAAAAATGCCTATTAAAAAGTAGAAGAATCTTTATAACAAAAGGGAAAATAATCTCCTCGAAGGTGAGCAATGAAAAATGCTACTACATGAAAACAAATTAGATTATTAGCTAGAACAATGCAATTCACAAACATAATAATTTGAGGGTCCATGATCTATATTCTTCATTGCAAGTTCCCATCAATTGAACAGGGAGACAATAGATAACTTTCAGCATTTCCATTTGCATCTGTAGATTTGAACAAATTAGAAATTTTCAATCCAGATTTATCAATTCAGAAAAAGAAAACATAAAAATAATAAAAGTTGATGAAGTCTTCCATCCATGCATTTGCTCTTCTGTTTTCCTGGATTCTCATTTTCTTTTCTCCATCAAATATCCAAACGTAATCCGATGGAATCAAGAATGGATCTTGGACGTCTTCTGCATCATCAATGGGCTTTAATTTTATCAAAAAGTATCGAAGATGCAACCTTTCCAATAACTGATTGAGGGAATTCAAGGATCTCTCTGTTGCAAAATCTCCTTCAAGAGCAGGAGGTGTTGATGGAGGAGTATGGAATTCATTTGTAGATGGTAACAATTCAAATTTCGTGGAGGAGACCATCACTCCGATGGAAGGGATAAATGGAAATGAAATCTGAAAGAAAAGAAATTTTGAAATTTGTGTAGTTTATAGTTTGAATCCCTCTTTTGGAATGATTATTCGACAGAACTTGTTATCGACATGCCTTGACAGCAAAAGAACCAGGGCGTAGTACTGAGAAGCTCCTTCAATCACTGAATTGGCTTGATCTTGGGATCAAGTATGTCGAACAATGGCAGAACCTCCCCAATTTTGAGAGGAAAATCCGAAGTAAGCCAGAGATCATGCCTGAACTTCATTGTATACTCGCTCTCCAGACTTTTTCTTTCTCCTGCAGTTGCCAATCTTTTGCATTGAATTCGATCTTTTGCAGTTCTTGGTCTGTCAGCTTCTCAGTGATTCAACTCTGTGCTGCGCATCGTCCCTCTTCTGTAAACTCCCATAACATCCTTTCCGCCTCGATCTTCACTGTTATTAGCACATCTACTAGCTTCCTCGTCCTTGGCTAAGATTTCAGGCGATTCCATTCGAAATGCTGCATCAACTCCTCATTCGTCAAGTCAGCAAACTCGACAAATGTATCATCTTTCTCCACTGCAGCACCGAGCACTCGTAATGACTTCAAGCTCTCAGTATTGCGTGGTGCATGTGGTACAGGCTCGCCGTCCACTGACCCACCATCTCTGTCTTACATAGATTCTTCTTCGAAGGGACTAGAAAAGCTCTGATCACATCCACTCCAGGTCGGTAAATATTTTCGTCCAGCATCGCGGAAACTTCCTGTTCGATATCCTCCTCACTCAACTGGAGCCGCTGAAGATACTCCTCACCATCTTGCCCTTGCGCGACACCGTCCACGATGAACCAGGCAGCGCCCTCCCATTCTCCAACCCCTCGCCCAGGAACAACACACTCTGATTAGATCTCTTGCTTTTAAACATGTCAAGAGTTTCCTAGTGCTGTATCAGCGCGCAAGTTTGGTCCCTTTTTCCACATTTTGATCGTATCACACGGAGTTATCCTCGGCATGAGCGGGATCACGGTGCTTTCAAAATTGGAACACGATTTCGCAATGCAAATCACTCACTGCCTCCAACTCTCGAATCACCAGTGGCAGGCTAGGCCGCTATTTCGCCCATTGCAGCTTTGGCGTGTCAGAGAATCACGTTCACCCGGTCCTCCTCCCTCACGCAGACTGCTCCTTCGAGGGTGTTCTATCCCTTCACTTTCTGGAGTATGTTGAGCAAATAGTCTCGCATCGGCTGGACATAGAGATGATCATAAGTATATAAAGATTTGAGCGACTTTATCAGTAAGACTAGTCTTTTGAAATAGTACCCCAAGTATTTACAAATGGTATCAGAATCATGCACTGAACTTAACTGTGTGTGTGAACAAATGGTATCAGAGTCATGTAACTGTGTGTGTGAATTGGGTGGGGGCGTAATAAGTGTGAAACTACTTAGGCTATAGAGGAGTAAAGCGTGTAGACTATGCAATGAAGACGATCTCCATAAAATATGATCTTTCAATTGTGAAAAAGATAAGCTTACAAGGAGGGTTTTATTTCGATTATTAGAAACCAATCAAGCTATAATAGGAATCATGAACATTAATAAAAATATAGAAAAAAGTACCTTTGTGCTGTTAAAAATTAATTTTATTTCAGGAGAACGAAGAACTTAAAATTACTTTTAACAGCGAGGAAAAGGAGAAGAGTAAATGGGTAAGATTTGTCTTTATCCGATTAGCACAAAATAGGATTTTAACAGATATAACATTTTTTTCTTTCGTATAACCAGATAATGGGCAATTTTTTGATTAGACACTCTTTTTAAAAATAATTTTAAAACAAACTTCTCACGAACGTATCCCAAAATCGACCTCTGACAGTCACGTCAATGCCTCGTGAGCGCCACGCAGTGTGGCGTTGGTGCCCTTTGGTTCGCTCGTGTTGTCAACATCTGGCAAACACAAAAAAATTTTGGACTTAACTATGGGCTAGTGTTACCAACATCAGCTAAAAGTTTATGCACAATTGACTTGGTTGGGTTTTTCAAGAAGTGCAAAGTCTTGCAGAAATTAAGAAAAAAAAATTCAGAACATCGCCCACTGTTTTTTTTGTGTTTTTAAGCATAAATTTCTAGCAGGTGTCGCTAACACCGGCTTAATAGTTAAGTCCAAAAAAAATTTATGTTCGTTCGGTGTTGTTTCGCCTAGTGTTGACAACACCGGGCGAACTAAAAGGCCGCTTCGCCAGCGCCATGCTGGCGCCACGCGCTGATGTGACGTTCACATCGCGCTGAGGTGACTGCCAGAGGACAATTTTTGAGAATATTTTTGAGAGAAATTTATTTTTAAAATTATTTTTAAAAAGAGTATTTAATAAAAAAAAAATGCCCCCAAATAATTTGTGAAACAACCTTGTTCTCTCACTCTACTTCGTCGTTGTTCGGGCTTTGCTGGCCATGGCTGCAGTTGCGAATTGCTCGCCATTATTCGTTGTCTCGTTCTCAATTCGCTGCTCTTCGTCATCTCCAAAAGGTTAGGTTTGCTTCTTTGCGCTTCTCGTTTTCTCTCCCTCCTCAATTCTCGCTTAAAGTTTCAATTTTTTGTTGTATTTTTGCAGAGAAAGAGTTCGGATTCGGTGAAGATTAGAGACGATTGGAGGAGCAGATCGAAATCGATCCGTCCCGGTGGCGTCTACCCTGCTAAGGATCACTGCAGGTTGCCCTCAATTATGAAAATTTTTGTTTGCGCTTTCTGAAATTAGGGTTTATTTAGGTTTTTTTGATCTCTTAAGCTTAATTTTGCAGTCGATGTGGGTTGTGTGATACTTGCTACATTGCTCATGTGAAGAATGAGTGTGCGTTTTTTGGGATGTCATGTCCAGAATCGAGAGGAATTTTTTCTTCTTCTTTTTTAGTTACTGAGTGTTGTAATTGTTCTTTAATTGCTATTTGTAGTGTGTGTTCTTCCCTTAATTGTTATTGATATTAGGAATTGGAACCTGGAGTACATGTGAGGGAGAGGGAAGTGGCTCGTGTAGTGGAGATTTTCCAATGCGATTGATCGAACGGTCAATCTCGTACCAAAAATGAGAAGGAGGTCTATCTAAATCAGGGATGAAATTCAGGCTTCAACACAGTGATAGGCAAAGACAAAAGATTTTTTTACGTGAAAACTCAAATTGAGAAAAATCACGAGAAGGAGAGAGAATTCACTATATTTTGAGAGATTACAGTAAATTTAGTAGTGTATTATTGTGCTTACAATTTCTTCTATTCTTGTCCCCTCTTTCCTTTTGGATTTCCAGGTGCATAAGTACTCCGTAAGGGCGTAACTGGTTGTGCTGATTTTTCATATCTCCATAATTGCACGATTTGCATGTTGGGATCTTTTCATAACTGTTCAAATTGCCGTGTTTTATTATTGGGATTGGCATACCGAGATATCTACCACTATATATAACTGCCCTCACTGAAATAGGATAGTTTTTTAAAATGTGGAGATATCATGGCAGCATAATTACCTTCACGAACTGAGAAACTCTGTTGCTGAGCTATGTCCAATGGAAGCAGGAGTCTCTACGAAGAGCCTATGTCGGGGAGAAGTCTTGTAGTTGTGGATGTCGGAAAAAGTAATAGTCCGTGGACCTTTCCTCGAGTCGAATGTGAGTTGGGCCCGAGGTCCTCTCCTCGGGGTCGAATATGAGCTCGGGGTAAGGCCGAGGCTATCTCTCCTCGGGGATGGATGTGAACCAACCGATATCTCGAGTTCATTGTCCATTTGAGATACTCCTGATGCGGAGGGACACGTGTCGCGATCTTGAAGAGTGTTCAGATTCTGATCACTATAGATGCCCCCGGCTCTTGTGATTGTTGGAGTCGTTGGAGGGAAATCGGAAGAGCGAAGTCGGTGAAAACCTTTAAGTGGTCTGAATTTTTCTGAAAGTTTAAGTGAGGATCTGGCTCATCATTACGTATCTTCGTGGGGACGTGACTGGTCGTAAAACTTCTGCATTGTTAATTAATGCATATTTTCAAGGCTTGATATGGGGACAGCTGGCCTCCAAACTGGTGTCTTTTCGAATTTCTTTGTCATGATGGACAAGGTCGTGTGGTAGTGGCGCTTGATATCTCGATGATTTGACATGTTGAAAATGTCAAGGCGTGGATTGGTTTCTTAGGGATTGAAAATTTGAACGAAAGACGGTTTGGCTTCTCCATTTATAAATAGAGTGGATTTTTGATAGAAAACTGCTTATCTTCTTAAAACTTTTTGCTTTCAAAATTCTTGTGCTGGTGGGTTGCGAAGTCTTCCTTCTTCCTCGTCCGGTGGAGGAAAGCAAGAGAGGGGATGAAGGCGGTAGTGACACTCCTGATGTTTACAAGTCTAGTTGTCGGGAAATGTCAGTCTTTGCGATGGACTCATTGAGAAACGTCAGTTTTTGCGATGAGGCCTGGCTGTCAGAAAGGATAGACAGGTTTCTTATTTCAGCTTGGTCTATTCGTCTGGTCTCTGATCAGATCGGTCCAGTCTGGAGTTGAGGCTCGGCGCCTCTCTCTCTTGATAGCGTGTATGAAGCAAGAATGGGGGCTCAATATGGCCTATTTGATGATGGTTTTGATCCCGTTGTCGTGGCATGTGTCTGGCTGTCTTCATTTCCTGCTGAATGTTGTTGCTTTGTCCGTGGGAATTCTTTCCTTGCGGTAAGCAAGTGGAGGAAGTTTGGGGGGTATCCCTAGGATCTCTGCTGAAGAATCGCCTCCTCTTCCTCGGCTCCAACTTCATATTCGAAATGGGAGGTTTGGAGGTGATAACATTATTGTCTTGCAGGCTTCGGTCTGCGGCCCGAGATGTGATCTTTGATTCCGGGCGTTTTACTAGGAGGCTCAGTATCATCGCTCTCCTGGAAGTGGTGAGTTGCTTGTTTGGGAGTCATCTTTTGGATGTTATCGTGGATGTTAGTGGAAAGTGTATCTATTTTTTTTTTAAAATACAAATATGTGATAGATCTTGTATTACTCTTTTGAGATGTAATCAAGTCTGTATTTGGATGGATGTAATCGGAAAACTTGTAATAAAAATAGTAAATTTTGAAATGGAAGAGTTGTTTGGATCTTACCTGGCTTGTTTTGTTATGACTTTTGTTTGGAATTCATGTCTACTTGGAAAGACTCCGAGATGTTTGGAACTGGTTGCTTTTGTGGAATGTTGACCAACTCTTTGGGAGTCTTGTCCTGGAAGTGATCTGGAATGGAAGGGAAGGAGGATGGAGCAGTTCTTGAGTGGGAGAAATCTCATATGCGATACCTGCAAGTAATTCCTCCGAGCAGGAGAGAATTCCGACTGCGGAGTTGGGTTCGCATTTGCTTCCGTGGGGGATATCCCATCTGTGTAGCTGTATTGTCGGGGTTCCGAGAGGGAAAAATCCCTGCAGCGGAGCTCAAATCCCGAGTGGGGTAAATTCCACTGTGGAATAACTGGAATGTTTGTAGGATGCCATGTCGCCGCCTCCTACTGGGGTCTTTCCCATCTCGGGGCACATAGACCGGGAATTGAATGCAGCAGTTAAGATTTTATGCACTTTTGAAAATTTTTAAGTATGCATTAAACACTTACAAAATGAACAGTTTTTCAATATTAGCTACTAATTTCTAATGACAATGTAATAACTTGAGCCTGTTGTTGTTTTAATGCATTCGGATACATGATATTTTCAGGACTTAGTGGTTGTATATATGGGCGTGCCAAAATATTTTGGGCTGAGAATGACAGAGCACCCACAATATATTACAGTCAGGTGAGTCTACATTCCCAACTGGAATGAAATTTGACACATGAATCCTCACACGTGTCTCCACTGCGCACACATACACAGAGACACACATACAATCCACATGAGCAAGCACACAGATAAACACACACTCGACATGCGGGTGTGCTCTCTCGCGCTCATAAAGTTTTGGTCTCATAAATGGGGCACTGATGCGGACATCAAGATGAAGACACGCCATGTGTACCAACGAAGATGAAGACACGCCACTTCTATTTGACTCGAGTTGTTTTGGGTATTATTATGTATTTTTTTCTTATAGTATTTTTAGTTTTTTTAGTTTTCTTTTTATTTTAGTGTCACATTGGATGTAATTTGAAATCAAATTTAATAATGCCCCATGAACTAATATTTTAAATAAATGAATCAATCAATGTATTTTTTGCCCAAAACTCTCAAACTTGAGTGCAACATGAATTCTTTTATCAAATCTCTTTAGGATAGTGAAATCTTATAGAACCATAGCTATCCTATCTTATCCTCCTCTTCCAAAATCCTAATCCCTCTTTAAAACCCTAACTCTAATCTCTCTCTACTGAAAATCTCTCCAAAAAAATAGAGAAGTTATTGTTCACAAAATTCTACAAATCCCCCACGAAACTCTATCAAAATTTTAAAATCGCACTATTCATCTTCAACATCCCCTCTTCCTCCAAACCCTACCCGACAGCCAACCCACCATTGCCAACCATCTCGTCCTCCCTCGCCAGCACCCAAGTCCACCGCCGTCCTCATCCTCCTGCTTACGCCACCATCGCCTGTCGCCTATACCTTCCTCTCCTTCATCCCTGCTTCTACCGTGATTGTTCTCCTTCCCCTCTTGCCACCGCCGCTGCCTTCTCTTCCACCAACTGCCTATACCCTCGTCACCGGCCTCTCCACCCACTGACATGCCAACGACACTCATCGCCTCTGTCGCCATCAATCCCCACCTCTACATTCTTCGACAATTGCTACAATGATCAAGCTGGTTCATAATGACCCCAATCTGACCCACTAGTGGGAGTTCTAACCTGGATTCAATAAGGGCTTACAGCTGCAGAGTCCGACCCGGTTCATTACAGATCTGACTGACAGTGCAGACCCGTTGCGGAACAGACCGTAAACAGATCGACTTTTGTTTTTAGGTACCTCAGTCGTTTGAAGTCTAATTAGTGTGATTTTCATGACGTTAGAATTATGGAGACCAAAGCTACACATCTACACGGGCATCACAAGGACACTGAGGTCGAACACGATCCTCTGTAGGTATAATTCTAATCCAGTTCTTTATTTACAATGATATTACATCTATGGGACATTATCAATATTGATTCTTGTCTATTATAAATTCTAAGATTGTGTGATTCTGCTTCCCTGTAGTTACATTAGTTTCATTACTGTTCATAAAATCTTTTACCTGCATAACATATCGCTTCGATTAGTTATTTTTGCTTTGCAATAGATCAGTTTTGCATGCTAATTGATAATCCATCAACTAATATTGCTAATTTTTAAGCTTTTCTACCACGATCATTTCTTGTTGGTGAAGCATATTTAAGTTATTTATTATTGCTTTCCACACACATTACACGTTTCACATCATACACATAATGATTTCTTGCCAAATCAGAACTGAGAGTATGAGGTCTTTTAGTTCTTGAATTGTTATTTTCTCTTATTAAAAGGCTTTCCTGGTTTATTACTGAGGATCACATTTTGAGATGCTATGCCAGAAATGAACATGGAAAGGAGATGCTTAGTCTTGTGCAGAATCTATTGGAGATCACTATAACAACCAGTAGTGTATGGAAGAATTCATAATTTCCAAGATAAAGAGAACTACACCTCATGTCACAGTCAAGTTGAAATTTGAATTTTGAAAAGTCCACTTTGTTTCAGGGTATAAGACAAACCATTTGTCATGGAGACAGTTTAAAGCTGATGACCAAGCCAAGTTGAGTATGGCATCTTTTGTGATTCATATGATTACCCTTTTTTACTTTTACTCATACTAGTGGCTGCTTAATATTTCCATTGTTGCCAAAGTATTTGGCGGAACACCTAGATAGATGGTTCTACTGTTCATAGTGGTTTATATATCTGGAAATCTTATATCCCAATTCTTTTGAGGAAAGGGCGCCAACATTCATTGGTAATCTAATTGCATCTGTCCTAAACTTGTTGAGTATCTGTTCATATTGCAACAACCCACTTATAGATTCAACTAATTGACATTTTTATTACTAAATACTTAAATTAATCTGATGCAGATTGGTCCTAAAGGTTTGGAGTTTGCACGCTATTCTCTGGATTACCATGCTATAAGGAATTTCTTGTATGTAAACTGACAGTTGGGAAAACAAAGGTATTGAAAAAGTTCATTATGTTGCAAGCTTGAGAAATATGAATTTCTAGAAATCCTCTGATCTACCCATTTTATTCACAGAGCTGACAGACACCTGCCCCGGTATGCAAAGAACATTGTGGAAACTTACAATGAGAATGTGCGTCTTGATGAAATTCTCGTGGAAAATTGACCTCGAACTTGAGGTGATCTTAGTCTTTTCTCTAGACTTCTCGCCTTCACGTTGCTTCTGTTAGGAGTGAAACCTTCTTTCTCCTTCAAATGTGTTAGATTGTATCTGTACCATGATCCTTGTGGCATTGGTTGATAGGTTTCAAATGAGGGAAATTGCTGAGCATCTCTTTCTTAACTGTCTGTCTGCTGTAGATTACATTTTTATGCCCCCAAATTTCAGCTCTTATTATTGTTTAAAGAATCCGTGCAACAATTTCCAAGTTTTGGTATGAGAATAATGAGCTAAATTTCGCCTGTATATTAGATGTACAAAATAACAAAAGAACAAATTTCGAGGATTGTAATCCTGTTGTCGTTTAGATACTGTCCAATTCTTTTACTGATTAGAAATGGAGATATCTTCATTAGCTGCTGAATGATTTAGTGCCAAATTCAATGTGATTATCCAAAACCCTTCCAGAGGATTACGGCTCCTTTTTTTGGTTTAGGTCTAGAAACACCATCTTAACACCATCTTAACTAGGGACAGTGTTATTGCCTGAAAGGGAATGTTGTTCATCTACTGTATATTTCTGGAATTTTAGGACACTTGTAAGTTTAAGTTTCAGGGACTAGTTCTTAAACCTATATGAAAGCCAAGAGAATCGTTGAGGATCTTAGTCTCTTAGATGCGCAAGGGATACAAGAGGTAGCTGTCTCTAGAATACTGCTATATAGTAAAATAGTGGTCCTGACTGCCACAGCCCGCAGGTATACCTAGTAGTTGGATATATATATATATATATATATATATATATATATATATATATATAATATTCAAGAGGTAGCTGTCTCTAGAATACTGCTATATAGTAAATAGTGGTCCCGACTGCCACAGCCCGCAGGTATACCTAGTAGTTGGATATATATATATATATATATATATATATATATATATATATATATATATATATATATATATATGAGAGAAGTCGCACTCAAAAATCGTATTTTTCGAGTGAACTTTTAAGATCCGACCGCACATTATTATATTCATATTCTAAAATATACATATATAAAAAATCAAGTGATTTGAAATTCATTTACTCATTGATCTAATCGTTCCATTTTGTTCTATTGTTAAAAAACCGTTAATGTTTGAACCCAAAGAAAATGGAGTAAAAAACTTCAAATCACTTGATTTTTTATATGTGTATATCTTAGAATATGAAGATGATAATGTGTGGTCGGATATTGAAAATTCACTCGGGAAATTGATTTTTGAGTGCGACATAGGAGGGAGTTGCCTCCTGTGTCAGCTGATTTACATTTCTCTCTCTCTCTCTCTCTCTCTCTCTCTCTATATATATATATATATATATTATATATATATATATATATATGAGAAAAATGTATATCAGCCCGCGGGCTGAGAGTATTCTCTCAGCCTGCGGTGACGTGGCTCAATTTGTCACCTCACTGACTTGCGGCCGCTTTTAGGTAGAAGTTAAATTACCAAATACCCCTTATGATTGAAAAACACCTAGAGGGGGGTGAATAGGTGTAAGTGCTAATCTAGAACTAAATGCAAAATAAGTGCGCTAAATAAACGGAAGCTAATGCAAATTATGCACAAACTAATACAATATAACAAGTGTAGCCGAATTCCCCTTGCGAGGCTCTGGACTAACTCCCCTTGATTCCCCTTGAAATGGTTGAGGTGCTATGTGAAGCTCTTGTTGGATGAGTATAAGTTAGGCACACACACACAAGCAATCCAAGCAATATGAAATACACACAATCAAGCCAAGCATATAAGAATGAATTGCAATATAAAAGATGCAAGGCAACACAAGCAATGTAATAAATATGTATGCAATGAAAGAATGATGCTTGAATGAAATGATGCTTGCACAAAGTAAAGAGAGTAGATGATAGGAATAAAAGACCAAATCAAAATCCCAAAATCTATTTTTCTTTGATTTTTCAAAAACCCAAAACAAATAAGAATCAATCTTTTTAGCACAAAAACTCTTTTAAAAACTTGTTTTTAAACTCTGAAAACAGGGTATTTTTTCTCTTGTAAAAACCTTGGCCAAAATTCCAAAGAAATGGGGTTTATATAGGCCAAAACAGAAACTAGCCGTTAGAGCTGAGCTGGCAGCTCTGACAGGCAACGGTCGACCGGCCGGTCGACCGTCCAACGGTCATATTTTGACCCGTTGGAGCTACCGGTCGACCGCCCGGTCGACCCAGAAATCCAGAGAGCAGAACTCTCTGCAGCGGTCGACCGTACGGTCGACCGGGCCACTGTGCTGCCAGACGTGCACGTCTGTGCACGTCGGTCGACCCGTGCGGTCGACCGTTCCTTGGTGCGGTCGACCGTCCCGGTCGACCGACCAGCCTGTCAGCACAAAAAATAAGTTCAGAAAATTTGGGAAAAATATTTTATAAAATCTTTTATCTTTTCTGAAAATCCCATAAAACATATTTTTTATCATTTTATATTGAAACATAAACATGTGATAAAAATTTCAAGACATATATCAATCATATCAATTCATTTTTGTGTCTTGCCAATTTTCAAAAATCAAAACTTGTATTTTTATCAAACTTGATTTTTTTCAATAGGAAATCTGATTTCCTAAACTTTATAGAAATACAAAAACATGATATTTGAACATTATTAGCATGATGCATATGGACATAGGTCCAATATACATTCACAAAATATATCACAGTTTTTGTTCTTTAATTTCAAAAATATGTTTTATACCAAAACATAAACTACATGAATAGGTATGTCAAACTAAGTTTGTATAAGTCATATAAGCATGTATGTATATATAGCACATCTAATATACATATAAAACATGTAAACTTGTTTTGATCAAACTATTCATGAAAACCAAAATCCAAATCATGAAATGTGTGTGTATGTGTACTTGAGCATATCAACTATACTAAACTTTACAAATGGATCTAAACACACTAAACTAACTATGGATACCTAAGTCTTCGAGTCATCAAGAAGACTTGCTCCAAAACTCCATCCATGGGCTAGACAATGTGTGATCTTGAAGCTTTGGCCCTGGAATCACCATAATAAGCTTCCAAATACCTTGTTGAAGCTAATCACCAACTAATATCTTGGTTAATGATCTGAAACTTAAACAATACAAGATTATTAGTAAACATAACTACATGAGTTAATCATCATCAAAACTAGGGTGGAAGGCCTTTGGGCCAACAATCTCCCCCTTTTTGATGATGACAAAACTCATGGAGTTATATATGCATGGATTAAAGTAAAGCTTCAAGGAAGCTCCCCCTTAACTCATGCATAGCCAAAATAAACATAATAATATGCAATGAAGGCTCTTAAAAACATGAATGCATAAATATGCATAAACAATAAAGGTTCTAGATACCAATGAAATATTTAAAGCAATGCATGCTCTAGATACCAATTAATAAATAAACATTTTTCTAGATGCTCTAGATACCCAATAAACATACATTAAACTATATTAAACTTAATATAGCAAAAACATAACTATGCATATATATAAAACTCACAAATAATTCTCCCCCTTTTTGTCAATCATCAACAAAGGGGTAAACATTCAAAAACTATAAATAAATGAGGGGTAAAAAATTTTCTCCCCTTTTTGAGTCAATCAAACAATGCAAACAATGGTCTCCCCCTTTTTGTCTAAAACAAAAACAAAGTCAATAAGGGGTGACTACAAAATGATATCAATTAAAAATATGTCAATGAAGCATCTTGATACCAAATGAAGATAAACAAAGATTAATAAATGTTATATGCTATATACATTCATGAAGAGGAAGACGCTAAGCTAGCTTCCCTACACATATGAGTTACATGAAGAAAGGAAGACACGCCCTAATTCACATAACACAAAATATGTAATGCATAAAAGGAGATGTGAAGCTCCCCCTACACACGTGTACCACATACGGAAGAGTTGTCAGCTCTTCAATACAAGATACACTCAACATGAATTTATACACATATAGGCAATGTAAAATAAATATGTTTTTTTCTTAAACAAATTTTGAGATACCAATTTAAAACATTTAACATAAACATCTTGATATCATTAAGAGAAATGTGTTCTTTTAAACATATGATACCAATTTGAAACTATATTTTAACATAAAGCAAGGGAGTGGAAATCAAATACCAATTGAAAGACAACATCAAATTTTCTCCCCCTTTATGAAATACCAACTAAACATATGCATAAGCTTGTTAAGATAATTGAAAATAAATCAAACAATAGAAATTTTCAAGCTTAGCATAAACAAGTATATATACGTATGAAAATTAGATACCAATTGACATTGATATTCTTGAAAGAGTAAGCATACATATACAAAACATATATGAGTATACAAAAAGATCAAAAATTGATACAATTGAAAGTGTTCAATGATACCAATTGAAAGAATAGGGTCAAGTGTATATCTCATATTATAACGAAGAATATGAACTAGTTAAAATGAAAAGTTTTGTTAACTAGTACGAAATCCTTCAAGTAAGGAATAAATACAATCATTTTTCATAAAAATGAAATCCACATGATAATCAACACTCTAATCCAATTAAGCATAAAAATGTCTCATGAAAACAAAACATGAGCAAATAATAAATGTGAGTGTACAAGTCAAGTATGGAGATCACAATCATGAAAATTTGTTCAATTAAGTTCATTATTCCTTTAAACAAGAAAACTAAAAATTAATATTATTTAATCTTCAAGGCATATGTATGTCTAATACAAACCAAAGTATACATACATATCCAAGATACAAACGAGTCCACAAGGATATATGCATGAAGGCACGTGGCTCAAAAGGATATTCATGTATATCTAATGGTTTGGACAAGGTAAACATATACATGAAGTTTAAATACCAATTTAAGGAAACATGAAAAACATGAAAAGTATGAAAATTTAGCTTTTCATTAAAACAATTTGATACCAATTCTTTTCAAGGTATATGTATGATTTGTCAACACAAGAAGTATACATACATATCCCTTAAACATACTTTGAGTCCATAATAGATATTTGCATGAAAGGCAAATGACTCAAGGGGTATACATGTATACTTCAAGTTTGGCAAAAATACACATATACATGAAATGAAAACTCATAATCATAAAAACAAATACCAAAAATGGAATACAAGTTTAAAATGTATGAATCATCAAAACTAAACTATACTAGCACATCTAATGGGAACAAACAAGCATTCAATCCCAAACATATATAGATTTGTTTGTAGCCCATCATATGTACAAATATAAATCCTAGTCTTAATGAAAACTAACATCAAACCTATATTCAAAACATGAAGTATCAAAACAAACACGAAATTATTTTGCTATATAAACAAGCAAAAGATCATCAAAAATTATTTTATCAAACTTCTAGGTATATGTATGATTCATCCAAATTTAACAATATACATACATATCCCAACCGTAAACGAGTCTATTAAAAGTATTTGCATGAAGGCAAAAGACTCATGGGTATACATGTATATTTATTAGGTTTGAATTCAAAATACATATACATGAAGTAAAAATATGAAAATAGGCATAGCAAGTATAAATGAAGGAATCATCAAAACTAGCTTATACATATGCATATAGTGGGTACAAATGAGCATGAAGTGCAAACATATAAAAGTCAATTTGTTCTCACTATGTGTACATGCATACATGCAAGTTTTGATAAAATCTACATCTAAACTAGTTTATACCACATAAAGCATAAAACAACAAAAAATCATCATGAGAAAACTAAAACATGATTACTATGTAAATTCACATGTATTAGATTCATGATGTACATTATAGCTTAAACAAAAGTGAGAACACTAAGTATGGGTTCATATAAGTATGTGTGTCTCAAATACTATACATGTATGTCAAGGATCTAATAAACATGGAATGAACATACTAATCCATAGACATCAAAAACATGTTATAAAGCATCAAAACATGCTATAAACAATAATATGAAAGCATGTAAACAATAAATGGGAGTTAGGAATTTGTTACCAAAACCTAGAAGGCAACTCTCCTTGTCTCCAAAAACATGGTGGTCATCTCCACCAAAACTTCCCTTGAAAGTGATGCATCCATTGATTTCCTTTAAGTCCGGAACGCATCCACTCCAAGGTGCTATCACTCTCACGTCATGTGAGAGCCCACACCTACATCAAAAACTTTAGGGGTGGTCTTTGGTACCACATCTTGTTGGGTCCATGGGGTTAGTCCCTTCCCTAACCCAAACAAATTTCTTTGCTAAATTTGAAACATTTAATCTATCATAACAAAATTTAGCAAGATGACCTTTTCGGCCACAAGTGTACATGTGTACACATGAGCATACATGTGTTGATGGTGTGGTTGTGTGGAGCATGTGTATGCCGTGGAGGGTGTGCATGCATAAAAGTTGGAACTTGTTTCTTACGAACCAAGGTTCCAAGCGTGTGTGGTTCATGGCACATTAGCTCATAGTGGAGCCCAAACAATCTACTCTCTTCTTTAACATATAAATATCAACATTAATCCTAGAAGAAGAGGTACATGCATTAGGTAGACTAGATGAAGAAGCTACACTAGCATGGCAAACATGAGCATCAATCTTATTTTGTAAAACAATATTTTTATTTAAACATACATCTAAATCATTTGAAATAGAATTAATTTTGTTTTTCAAATCAACATTCTCTTTTAAAACAAAATCTACTTTTGAAGACAATTTTTCATTCTTCTTCAAAATAGAATGGCAATCATTTTAGATTTTAAAAATTCATTTTCTTTAAGTGCAAGGTCAAGTTGAGATTTTAATGAATCCCTCTCATTAGAAATCTCTCCTTCTCTTGCAAAACACAATCAAGTCTAGAATGCAAACATTATTTTCATTTTCAAGTCCTAGACTTTTCTTTTCAAGATCATATATTTTTCAATTATTTTTCACAAACTATAGAAAGTTCTTCATTTAAAGCATGGGGATCAACAATATCATCACATGAAGAACTAGCACAATCATTACTATCTAAGTGGGGTTCCGAATGTACCTCAAGGAGTCATTCCCTTGGACCATTAAGCATTGAGATTCGGATTCGCCACTAGAACTCCTCTTCATGGATTGTACTTGAAGCTCGGAGGTGGTGGTTGTTGTCAATAGATTCCATACTGCAAAAGCGAAATCAAGATTAGAAACATGCATAAGATATTTTTTTGAAAGCGTGCTTCTAATGGCCTCTAGGGCTTGTGCATTGGCCCTATATGAATGCGATTTCCAAGATAGCATTTCTTGGTAGCCGCAAGGAATACATGTAAACCTAGGGTTTGGAGGTATATGGACATCCTAGTCTTCCAAACATGAATGTTGGAAGGGTCAAACATAGGTGGGGTCATGAAGGCCATGGTAAACTATATGTGTGCAAACAAGCAAATGCAAACAATAGATTAGCAAGCAAATGGATCTCACTCCTAGGATGTTAAGCCTAAGTATCAGGAGCACTGGCTCTGATACCAATTGAAAAGACACCTAGAGGGGGTGAATAGGTGTTAGTGCTAATCTAAAACTAAATGCAAAACTAAGTGCGTTAAAAGCGGAAGCTAATGCAAATTATGCACAAACTAATACAATACAACAAGTGTAGCCGAATTCCCCTTGCGAGGCTCTAGACTAACTCCCCTTGATTCCCCTTAAATGGGTTGAGGTTCTATGTGAAGCTCTTGTTGGAGTATAAGTTAGTCACACACACACAAGCAATCCAAGCAATGTGCACACACAATCAAGCCAAGCAATCAAGGATATAGCAATATGGATTATGCAAAGCACAACACAAGCAAATAAATATGACTAGATGAATTATGCTCAACACAAGCAAATATGATATGAATGAAGTATGATGCTTTGCACAATATAAATGAGAGAGAGTTAGAGAGACAATGGATCAATCGCAAAGACCAAGATATGTTTCGAGGTTCGAGCACCTTGCTCTACATCCCCGCCTACACCACCGTGTAGGATTTCCAATCCACTATCTCCCACCGAGGGAACCTCTACCGAAGAGGATTTGTTACAACACTAGGAGTACCAAACTCCTCTCTCAAACAACAACCTCCACCGAGGCCAACAACAAACCAACAACCACCTCTACCGAAGAGGCTCACAACCAACACAATCACCTCTACCTAAGAGGGATCCAAACCAATACCACTCCGATCACCTCTACCGAAGAGGGATTCACAAAAGCAAGGAGGGTTTACAATAAGTGGTTACAAAGACCACAAAACACAATCTTTCTTTCTTTTCTCTTTTCTTTTTCCACAAAAACAAGATCCTAATAGATTAGGATAGGTGATAGCTCAAGTGTGGAAACAAGGTGTTTTTGGAAACCAGCAACAAAGAAAATCTACTTGGGAAATCACTTGTAAATGATAGAAAACGAAAAAACAAAACATGTGGCCCAAAGGCCTTCCACCCTAGTTTTGATGATAATTAACTCATGTAGTTATGTTTACTAATAGTCTTGTATTGTTTAAGTTTCAGATCATTAACCAAGATATTAGTTGGTGATTAGCTTCAACAAGGTGTTTGGAAGCTTATCATGGTGATTCGGTGCCAAATCTTAAAGATCATACCTTTGCACTCGGTGGATCGCGTTTGGGAGCAAGTCTACTTGAAGATGGAAGATCGCAAGAGACTTAGGTATCCTAGTTTAGTTTAGTGTGTTTTAGATCCATTGTAAAGCTTAGTATAGTTGATTATGCTCAAGTACACATACACACGTTTTTATGTTTTGGATTTGGTTTTCATGAATAGTAAATCAAAACAAGTTTACTTATTTCTATGTATATTAGATATGTTCTAGATATACATACAGTTTAAACGTGCTAAACAACTTATTTTGATATCCCTATTCATGTGTTGAAAAGCCAAGTTTGATAAAAATACAAGAGTTTGTTTTTGATAAAAATGAGAAGAAACAAAATGATTTCATATGCTTGATATTTGAGTAGAAATGATTATCACATGTTTCAATATCAATGCAATATGATAAAACAAGTTTATGAAATTTTTAGAAAAGATAGAAGTTTTTTAAAAGAATTTTTCTAACATGTTTTATACCTGTTTTGGACCCAGACTGACCTGTCAGGCCTGAACGGTCGACCGAGCGGTCGACTGCACCTAAGGCCGGTCGACCGCGCGGTCGACCGACGTGCACAGACTTGTGCACGTCTGGCAGCCAGGGGGCCGGTCGACCGGACGGTCGACCGCTGCAGAGAGCTCTGCTCTCTTGTTGTGGTCGGTCGACCGGGCGGTCGACCGGAGGTTCCAACGGGTCAAAATATGACCGTTGGACGTCGACCGGCGGTCGACCGTTAGGCCAGTCAGGCTGACACGTCAGCCTAACGGCTAGTTTTCTATTTGGCCTATATAAACCCCATCTCTTTGGGATTTTGGCCAAGGTTTTTACAAGAGAAAAATATCCTGTTTTCAGAGTTAAAAACAAGTTTTTAAAGAGTTTTTGTGCTAAAAAGATTGATTCTTATTTGTTTGGGTTTTGGAAAATCAAAGAAAAATAGATTTTGGGATTTTGATTTGGTCTTTTATTCCTATCATCTACAAGAGATTCCCAAGAAGTTTTTCTTTGTTGCTTGTTTCCAAAAAACACCTAGTTTTCCACACTTGAGCTATCACCTATCCTAATCAATTTAGGATCTTGTTTTGGAAAAGAAAAGAGAAAAAAGAAAAGAGAGATTGAGTTTGTGGTTTTGGAACCACTTGTTGTAAACACCCTTATTATTGTTGTATCCCTCTTAGGTAGAGGGATCGGGTGATTGGTTTGTATCCCTCAAGTGTGAGGTGATTGAGATTGGTTGTGAGCCTCTTCGGTAGAGGTGTTGTTGTTGGTTGTTGTATTGGCTACGGGCCTAACCCCTCGGTTGTGAGGTGGTTGTTTGAGAGAGGAGTTTGGTACTCCTAGAGTTGTAACAAATCCTCTTCGGTAGAGGTTCCCTCGGTGGAAGATAGTGGATTGGAAATCCTACACGGTGGTGTAGGCGGGGATGTAGAGCAAGGTGCTCGAACCTCGAAACATATCTGGTCTTTGCGATTGATCCATTGTCTCTCTAACTCTCTTTCATTTACATTTGTGCAAGCATCATTTCATACAAGCATCATTCTTTCATTGCCATACATATCTTATACATTGCTTGTGTTGCCTTGCATTTTTTTATATTGCAATTCATTCTTATATGCTTGCTTAATTGTGTGTATTTCATATTGCTTGGATTGCTTGTGTGTGTGTGCCTAACTTATACTCATCCAACAAGAGCTTCACATAGCACCTCAACCCATTTAAAGGGGAATCAAGGGGAGTTAGTCCAGAGCCTCGCAAGGGAAATTCGGCTACACTGTTGTATTGTATTAGTTTGTGCATAATTTGCATTAGCTTCCGCATTTAGCGCACTTAGTTTTGCATTTAGTTTTAGATTAGCACTAACACCTATTCACCCCCCCCCCCTCTAGGTGTTTTTCAAAACAATCTCCCAAAACCCTAACTTTCTTTGATTTCTAAAAAACCCAAAAAACAATAAGATGAAATCTTTTTGACTTAAAAACTCTTTTAAAAACTCTTTTAAACACTAGAGAAAGTCTGGAATTTTTCTCCTTGAAAACCTTAGCCAAAATCCCAAAGAGATGGGGTTTATATAGGCCAAAACAGAAACTAGCCGTTAGAGCTGAGCTGGCAGCTCTGACAGGCAATGGTCGACCGGCCGGTCGACCGTCCAACGGTCATATTTTGACCCGTTGGAGCTACCGGTCGACCGCCCGGTCGACCCAAACTAACAGAGAGCAGAACTCTCTGCAGCGGTCGACCGTCCGGTCGACCGGACCACTGTGCTGCCAGACGTGCACAAGTCCGTGCACGTCGGTCGACTCGTGCGGTCGACCGTCCCTTGGTGCGGTCGACCGTCCCGGTCGACCGACCAGCCTGTCAGCACAAAAAAATAAGATCAGAAAATTTGGGAAAAATATTTTATAAAAATCTTTTATCTTTTTCTGAAAATTCTATAAAACTTGTTTTAACATTTTATATTGAAACATAAAAATGTGATAAAAATTTTCAAGACATATATCAATCATATCAATTCATTTGTTGTTCTTGCCAATTTTATCAAAAACCAAAACTTGTATTTTTATCAAACTTGATTTTTCAATAGGAAATCTGATTTTCCTAAAACTTTATAGAAATACAAAAACATGATATTTGAACATTATTAAGCATGATGCATATGGACATAGGTCCAATATACATTCACAAAATATATCACAGTTTTGTTCTTTAATTTCAAAAATATGTTTTATACCAAAACATAAAACTACATGAATAGGTACGTCAAACTAAGTTTGTAAAGTCATATAAGCATGTAGTATATAGAGCACATCTAATATACATATAAAACATGAAACTTGTTTTGTTCAAACTATTCATGAAAACCAAAATCAAAATCATGAAATGTGTGTGTATGTGTACTTGAGCATATCAACTATACTAAACTTTACAAATGGATCTAAACACACTATCTAAATTAGGATACCTAAGTCTTCTTGATGACTTCCATCTTCAAGTAGACTTGCTCCCAAACGCCATCCATGGGCTAGGCAAAGTGTGATCTTGAAGCTTGAGCCTTAGAATCACTTGTGAAGGCTTCCAAACACCTTGTTGAAGCTAATCACCAACTAATATCTTGGTTAATGATCTGAAACTTAAACAATACAAGATTATTAGTAAACATAACTACATGAGTTAATCATCATCAAAACTAGGGTGGAAGGCCTTTGGGCCAACACATAGTTCTGACTCCCAACTTAGTCTTTTAGGTAATGGTGCTAGTACCTTTGCAAGGCACCCTCACTTTTGAGGTAATGGTAAGAAGATGTCCTTCCATGCCATAACTCAAATGGTATAAGATCAAGTTTCTTGTGGGGTATTCTATTTAGAATATAATTTGCAGTTAACAGAGCTTCCCCCCACAAGTTCTGCGGAGCTCCAGAACTTACGAGCATGGAATTGACCATCTCCTTCAAAGTTCTGTCTTCTCGTTCAGTAATTCCATTTTGCTGAGGAGTATATGGTGCTGTTGTTTGATGGATTATACCAAATTTAGCACATAACTCACTAAAATCATTTGATTCATATTCTCCGCCTCGATCGGATTTCAGAACCTTGATATTCTTGTTGAGTTGATTCTCAACTTCGGCTTTATATGTTATAAACATATTCATTGCCTCATCCTTACTGTTTAGAAGAACACATAATAGTATCTTATACAATCATTAATAAAAGAATAAAATACTTTTTTGCCGCCTTTAGTTGGCATAAGCTTCAAATCACACAGATCGCTATGAATTAACCCTAAAGGTTCTGTATTTCGATCAATTGAGTGAAATGAATTTTTCACGAACTTGGCCTCAACACAAATCTCACACTTGCGAATTTCTTCCAAGTTGAGTTTAAGAATGTATTCTAGATTAGACAAGTTTTCTAAAGACTTGTAATTTATATGACCCAATCTAGCATGCTATAAAATAGGAGACTCAAGCAACTAAACAGAAGACTTTTCTTTATTTATAAGCTTAGGGTACAAATACACAGACTTTTTATCCACCACTGCAACATTGGCTTAAAAGGTCCATCAACAAGATAACCCTTTCCCACATACATCCCACCCTTAGTAATGAAATAACACCTAGAGGGGGGGGTGAATAGGTGTTGGCTAATCTAATGGTCACTTAATGCCAAATGATGCGGAAATAAACTAAGATGACCAATATAAAAAACTTCTTTTATTTTAAACACTTATGTATAACACAAGAGTGTTGCCGAATTCCCTTTGCAGGGCTCTGGACAAGCTCCTCTAGATTCCCTTTAATGGGTTGAGGTGCCGCGTTGGCTCTCTTGGTTGAATACTAGTGTTAACAACAATCCAAAGCAAGTATAGCAATTATGAGCACAAGGGAGTATATCAAGCATGTAAATGATAAAGACAATTATTGAATGCAAGATATAAAAGAGATAAAGAGAGAGAGAGAGAGAGAGATAGAGTAAGCAATCGCAAACACAAGGGTTTGTTTCGAGGTTCGAGCACACTTGCTCTACATCCCCGCCTTCGACACACGAAGGATTTTCACTATGCAAGATCCCAATGGATCTCTCCTCGGTGCCGCAACACCTACAATCCCTCGGACTCCCAAGTCCCGTACACACGCAAGCTTCACAAGCTCGCCGAGGCCGCACCTCAAACCAAAGAGTTCACAACCGAACTCCAACCACCAACGAGCACACTTGCCGTCTCCTCAAAGAACAAAGAAAGATCTTTGGTGATCACAACACTTTGATCACCTTACAAAAGCTCTCACTACAACTCTCCTATAGGATAGATATAACTGTGGATGCTCAAGTGTAGTGTGAGAAAGGCAAGGAAAGAACAATGGTGAAAAACTCAAAAGATCACTTTTACACTCTTAATAAAATCTTCCCTTTAGATAGGAAATATTTGCTCACTATTTTGTGGAGAAAACTCTTCTAAAAGTATCAGAAAAACAGGCTCAAGAAGTCTCCAAAATCTTAGCCTCAAACAATGACAAGAAACCCCAATTTATAGGCTGCCAGAATATAGCCGTTGGGATCTGTCAGAGCTGCCGGTCGACCGGCCGGTCGACTGGCCAACGGTCATTTTTCCGACCGTTGAAGCCTCCGGTCGACCGCCCGGTCGACCCAGAAATCCAGAGAGCAGAACTCTCTGCAGCGGTCGACCGTACGGGACCGGACCACTGTGCTGACAACGTGCACAAGGCTGTGCACGTCGGTCGACCATACGGTTGACCCGACTAGCTGCGGTCGACCGCCCGGTCGACCGATTTGGCCTGTCAGTCAGTCCTCAGACTGCACAGTTAAGGGATTTGGAAAAAGGTCTTTTAACTAATAAAAATCCCATAAATTCTCAATAAATCTACAAAAATAGTTTCAATGTTTATACAATGATATACAAACATGCTTGCACAAAATCAAGGCATGTTATAATAGATTTGAACTATTTTTGTAACTTGGAAATATTGGCTCAAAAATAAAAACTGTTTTCCCAGAACATGTTTTTCCAAAAACTAGTTTTTCCAAATCTTCATCAAATACAAAAACAAGATATTTGAGTTCATACTAAAGCATAGTGTGTATGGATATGATCCACTACACAATCATAATGATATATCTATGTTTTTGACATTAGGCTCTAAACTTGGTTATGGTTGAAAAGATATACATAATAGAAATACCAAAAACCAAGGTATATATATTTTGTCACAAAGAAAAATATTTTACTAAATAAAAATTCTTTTCTAAACATATAAAAAAAATTCTTTTATGAAAGCAATTCTATCAAGAGTGTGTGTGTGATATAGACTTGAGCAATCCACCAACTATCTATCCGTTACATTTTTAACTAAAACAAAACAAAATCTTATACCTAGACACAAGTCTTCATCTTCTGAAGTCTTCACTTGAAGGCTTCTCATCTTCTTGACTTGGTCCAAATGCAATCCACCGAGCTCATCTCTAGATGTGTTCTTGTAATACCCCGTTTCCAGATTACGTACTTAGTTGCGTATTCAGCTTTTCGATCGTATTTTTCGATTTACTTCCTGTATTTGACCGATTTCACTTTCAAATATCATTTTCCAATATACTAGATTTTCTAGGATTTTCTGGATTTTTCCTGAATTAAAATAAATATTTTCAAAACCGGTGTCGACCAGTGTCGCTGATCGATTCCTGGAATTTTAATTCTCAAACAGTTAGGAATTTCTAGATGGTCCTTTAGACTTTATTTCTTAGAATCATATTCCCTACTTAAATACTTTTTCTGAGAATTTTATAAATTTATGAAAACTCCAACGGAGTCGGTAGATAACTGATTCCGGGATTTTTAGTTTTAAAACTATAAAGTATTTCTTAAAAAGGATTTCACTATTAGTCTTCATATATTATTCTTGATTTTTGGTAAAATTTTCAGATCATTCCGAGATATTTGAATTTCGAACTTTTTTCAAATAATTGCAAAATCCCACTCAATTTCCACCTCATTTCCCACTCACCTTCCCACCTAACCCCACTCATTCTCTCTCTCTCCCACAGCCGGCCAAGTGGCCAGGTGAGGGACACCTCACCCCTCCCTTTTTGCAAGAAAGCCCCTCTCATCCATCTAAATTCCAACCCCTTTACAAAATCCCAACCTTATAAATACATCTTCATTTGCAAATCACTCTTTTCTCCTCTTTCACTTCAACAAGAGAAACCTTCACCAAAGTCTCTCCTCCTTCCTCAAACTGAACCCTAGCTCCAAGAACTCTCCAAACTCTTCATCTCCAGCTCAAGCCTCTTCCTTGGAGTTTGGATCGTGGCTCTCTCCGTCGCCAAGGATCATTTGGGAGCTACTCGTCGTCAACAACCTTTTCGAGCTCACTAACTCGAATCCAACGGTTCCAAGTGAGTATTTCACTCACCAAGACTTGAATTAGCCCTAGAACACTTGTATCTACACCTCTTGTACACCTAGGTCACCAAAAACCATGAATTGAACCATCAAACACAATTTCCAGAAAATCTGTTCTGTCACTGTTTTCCCACGATTAGTCGACTAGACCTAGGGACTAGTCGACTAATCCACTGTAGTTGAAACTTAACCCTTTCTGATTTCACAGTTTTAGTCGACTAGGCCAGATTTCCAGTCGACTAGATATCCCTAGTCGACTACTAGAATTCCCCTAGTCGACTCCTGAAATAGACTCAACTCTCTGTATCTCAAACTTAGTCGACTTAAGTATCCATTAGTCGACTAGTAGTTCCCTGTTAGTCGACTACCCTTACAACCCTAGTCGACTAACTTTCCCTGAAACAGAACCCAACTCTCTGTTTCCCAGTTTTAGTCGACTCATCCAGACTAGTAGTCGACTTAAGACCCCTATAGTCGACTAGCTCTCTCACCTAGTCGACTAATTCTGACTGTGTGTCATAGTTAATTTCTGTTCTGAATTTGGTTCTTATACTTGTTATATGTGTATTATATCTTGCTTGTTCATGCTTCAATACTGGCTCTACATGACCTATTACTGGATGGATGTATCTCTTGTTATCTCATGACTTATTATTGCATATACTCGTTTCATGACATGTTAAATAGTAAACATCACCACTTATCATGCCATCTCTTAAAACTAAGCATGATACACTTGACTTTTACATAAAAAGCACCAACTTACATATGGGTCGGGGGAAACATGCGGATATCGATACGTGTTCGTGTTTACAGTGGTATTAGGTATATTGTACAATCATATTCCGGTCTAACCTGAGAGCCTCCAGGGGACCGAGGGGAGTGCTTGCTCCCTATTCCTGAATACTGTCATGACAAAGGGCATACATAAGACCCTCCTGAATAGCCTAGCGGCTGGCTTCCGTCACCAAGCAACGGAACAATCCTGGACCGTTATCCCGGGCATGTACGGGGTCCACTGTAAACATAGTTCGTCGATAACCCCGCTGTTTCCAATAACAACCTTGTATTACTAGGATATGGATCTATGTGCGCTGGGACGCTGGGTCACATAGCTAGATATCACAGTAAAGCAAGTAATAATAATAATAGACTAGAGCTATGCATTCATTCCTTTCTGACTTCAGTTCTATATGCTTTCCTTACCCGTTGGTTTATATTCATTATACTGTTCCAGTTTTCTTATTCTTGTATCCTAGCTATTTGGCCATATATATTGTTTATCGTTATATGTCTTGATCCCTTGGATTTGCATATTCAGATTCCGAGGCTCGGGTCGAAGTGGAGCCATCCACCAAAGATCAGGCTTTCTTTAGCGAGCAGGCGGACTAGTTCCAGTCCCTTGTGCCAGACTTACCTTTTGACTCACGAGATCCTCTTTCTACTTGTGAGCTTTTTGTATACATATTTGTATATATTCTTTTGGACTTGGTTATGATGTAATACACATGTATTATGTAATACTTTATAATATCCTGTGATAACTTTGTATGTGTACTTCTTGTGTTGGCATATGTATAGATACCACGCTTTGTCGTGTACTCTGTTTCTTGTTGTACTTTTTGCTTAGCGTATATACGTGTGGGGCAAATTTCTGGCCTACGTATATACGTCGCAGTGACGTCCCCGTATCAGTGGAAATCGGGGCGTTACAGGTTGGTATCAGAGCCTAGGCTCTCACACCTGAAGTACAATCGAGCGGCAAATTTTAATAATTTGCTGATGCCAACTATAATATACAAAGTTATTAGATCCTCCTTGATTCCTTCTTGATTCATTCCCTTGTATCCTAAACTCCTTCCAATTGTTTTCAAATTCCAGTTTTCTATTCCTAACTCGGTATGGAGCGAAGGACGGGCCGTAACCACTCGGGGCAAGCATCGAATGGACCTACAGGGGAGAATGTGGATATTCTGAAGGTCATTCAGACCATGATGGAAAACCAGCAGCAGCAGACTGAACTCCTCAGGCAAGAATTGGCAGCACCGAAGGAACAGAGGCGGGAAATGTATCGGACTTCAGGAGGCTGCAACCAGCCATCTTCACGGGAGGCGAGAAACCATTGGATGCTGAACAATGGTTGACGGATACCACAGATCTGCTGAATGCAGCCAGGGTACCAAAGGAGAACCAAGTGAGGTCGCCAAGATTCAGTTGAAGGATATAGCCAGAACTTGGTGGCTAGCTGAGGAGGCCAGACTGGAGAAGCCTGTCACCTGGGACACGTTCTCCAAGAGCTTCTATAACAGATTCTTCCCTGCTACTGCTCAGAAAGATATGGAAGAGCAGTTTATCATGCTTCAGCAAGGGAGCAAGTCCGTGGATGAGTATGCCGCGGAATTTCTCAGACTCAGCCGCTTTGCTCCGTACATGGTAACAGATGAGGAGAAGCGAGCAAGCAGATTCCAGCAGGGCCTGCAGATGGACATACAGGTCTTCTTGATGCCCCAGCAACTGAAGACTTATTCTGAGGTTCTCACCATAGCTCGAGAGGTTGAGCGTGGGCTTGAGAAGAGGAAGGTTGACCAGATGGGGAACCAGACCATGAAGAGGCCATTTGTACCAATGGGAAGAGGAGGCCCATATAGAGCAGCGAAAGTTCAGAGACAACCATTCAGACCAGCTCCTTACCAGACGGCCCAACAGTTTCTTTCTGCAGTTATTGTCAGAAGCCAGGGCATATCCGACAGAATTGCCGGAGGGCAAATGGGTTGTGTTTGGTGTGTGGATCACGGGATCATTCTATAGAGGCGTGTCCACACAGGAGATTGGGGATAGCCAACCAGACTTTGCCAGCACTTCCAGGACCCAATGGGCAGAGAGTGCTACCAGGGCCACTTGGGCAGAGGAATCAGGGACCAGTGATGAGGAGAGCTCTTCCCCTTCCGCCACAGCATGTTGTTCGCCCAGTCCAGAGAGGAGCCAGGACTGCAGCAGGGCGTGGTAGAGGTCAGGCTTACACTCTTACAGCAGAGGAGGCTGAGGCTTCAGAGGAAGTGATAACAGGTACCATCAGAGTTCATTCAAAACCTGTCCTCGCTCTCTTCGATTCAGGTGCATCCCATTGTTATATCTCAGACCATTTTGTGGCTTTGCATTCTATACCTGTTAAACCTTTAGACCACAAATGGGAGATTAGTACAGGGAATGGAGTAGTCATATCTTCTAGAGTTTGTGCTGATTGTCCAGTAGAACTTTGTGATAAGATCTTGGCCATAGATATGATCGTACTAGACACCAAAGGGTACGACGTGATCTTAGGCATGACCTGGCTCAGTCAGTACCATGCAGTTATTGATTGTAGGGAGAAGAAAATTAATTTCAGAATCCCTCATCAACCGGAGTTCCAATTTAGTGGAGAGGTGAAGTCTACCAAGGGAAAGACACGGATGACTACTTCGGAGGTTCAGAAGCAGAAGGTACCGGTGTGGGATGAATTCCCAGGAGTGTTTGCTGAAATCTCAGGACTGCCACCTGAAAGGATATCGAGTTCTCTATTGACACAGTTCCAGGAGCAGCTCCTATATCCAAGGCTCCGTACAGGATGGCACCGACGGAGTTAGAGATTTTGAAGAAGCAGCTGCAGGAATACTCAGACAAGGGATTGATTAGGCCAAGTACTTCACCATGGGGAGCTCCAGTACTGTTGGCAAACAAGAAGGATGGTGGTAAGAGACTTTGTATTGATTATAGGGAATTGAACAAGGTAACCATCAAGAACAAGTATCCCTTGCCAAGGATTGATGATTTGTTTGATCAGCTTCATGGAGCCCGGGTATTCTCTAAATTGGATTTGCAGTCAGGGTACCATCAGCTAAGGATGAAGAAGGAGGATATCCCGAAGACGGCATTCAGGACCCGTTATGGCCACTATGAGTTCTAGTTATGCCTTTCGGAGTCACCAATGCCCCTTCAGTTTTCATGGATTTGATGAACCGAGTGTTCTCGCCCTATCTGGATCAGTTTGTTGTCGTTTTCATAGATGACATCCTGATCTATTCAAAGAGCTACAAGGAGCATGCGGAACACTTGGGATTGTATTGCAGACTCTCCAGCTGGAGCAGCTTCATGCCAAGAGAAGCAAGTGTGATTTCTGGTTGGACAGCATAGCTTTCCTTGGACACATAGTTTCAGCAGAAGGGATCGCGGTGGATCCCAGCAAGGTCCAGGCAGTGAAGGATTGGCCCATTCCAAGGACAGTGACTGAGATTAAGAGTTTTCTTGGACTAGCCGGATATTACAGACGCTTTGTCCAGGATTTCTCTAGGATTGCAGCTCCGTTGACCAGGCTCACCAGGAAAGGGGAAAGGTACTATGGACAGAGGAGTGTACTACACATTTGAGCAATTGAAGCAGAGGCTCATTTCAGCTCCAATCTTGAGGACTCCCTCAGGTAGAGGAGGGATGGTCATCTACAGTGATGCATCAGGTAAAGGCCTGGGGTGTGTGCTTATGCAACATGGTTATGTTATAGCATATGCATCAAGGCAACTGAAGACTCATGAGCGGAATTACCCAACTCATGACTTGGAGCTAGCAGCTGTGATATTTGCATTGAAGATCTGGAGGCATTATCTTCTAGGAGATAAAGTGTTGATATACACTGATCACAAGAGCCTCAAGTATATTTCTCGCAGAAAGAGTTGAATATGAGGCAGAGGAGGTGGCTTGAATTGATGGCGGACTATGATATTGACTTGCAATATCATCCAGGCAAGGTCAATACAGTTCCAGATGCACTGAGCAGGATGCCAGAGAATAGAGTGCTTGTCCAGCTCACTCAGCAGAAGGAGTTGATTCGAGACTTCATCAGATTGGACTTGATGTTAGTTCGAAGGACTGAGAAGGCAGGACAGTTCATGACTTTGCAGATTCAGTCAGCATTGATTGATGAGATCAGGGAAGCTCAGAAGGAAGATCCCCGATTACAGACATTCCGAGCTCAGGTAGAGGCGGGATTGAGAACGGATATCTGTATTCATCCAGATGGTGCATTATACTTTGGTAGCAGACTTTGTGCTCCCCAAGGGGAAGTTAGACAGAAGATTTTGGCAGAAGCACACAGTTCAGCATATTCCATCCACCCAGGGGGAAACAAGATGTATCAGGACTTGAAGAAGCAGTTTTGATGGAATGCTATGAAGAGGGAGATAGCTCAGTTTGTAGCCAAGTGCCTGGTATGCCAGCAGATAAAGATAGAGCATCAGCGGACAGCTGGACTTCTGCAACCTTTACCGATACCCGAATGGAAGTGGGAGCACATCACCATGGATTTGTCACGGCATTACCTCGAAGTCCTAAAGGTAATAATGCTGTGTGGGTAATCATTGACCGTCTCACCAAGTCAGCTCACTTTATACCATTCAGGGTGGGACAGTCAACGGAGGTTCTGGCGGACAAGTACATGAAGGAGATAGTTCGTCTGCATGGAGTTCCTGTCAGTATTGTTTCAGATAGAGACACCAGATTCAGATCCCATTTCTGGGAGAGTCTCCAAGAAAGTTTGGGAACCCGTCTGAAATTCAGTACATCATATCATCCTCAGACAGACGGGCAATCTGAGAGGACTATCCAGATCCTAGAAGATATGCTAAGGGCCTGCATGATTGAGTTAAGGATCTTGGGAAGATCATCTTCACTTGGCGGAGTTTTCTTATAATAACAGTTACCAGGCAAGTATCAAGATGGCACCTTTTGAGGCACTGTATGGAAGGAAGTGTCGGTCACCGATTTGTTGGGATGAAGTCGGTGAGAGGAGACTTTTGGGGCCAGAGATTCTGATTCAGACCACAGAGAAAGTCAGGATTATCAGAGATCACCTCAGGGCAGCACAGAGCCGTCAGAAGAGTTGGGCTGACACACAGAGAAGGCCATTGGAGTTCCAGGCAGGAGATCATGTGTTTTTAAAGATATCACCTACCAAGGGAGTTATCCGGTTCGGTACTCGTGGAAAGCTTAGTCCGAGGTACATCGGCCCATTCGAGATCTTGGACCGTGTGGGAGATGTATCGTACAGATTGGCTTTACCTCCATCTTTGGAGGGAGTGCACAATGTTTTCCACGTATCACAGTTGAGGAAGTATGTAAAGGATGATAGTCATATTTTGACCATTCAGAACTGGAACTGCAGCCAGATTTATCGTATCAGGAGGAGCCGATGGCCATTTTGGATAAGAGTGTGAAGACACTGAAGAACAAGGCTATACCATTAGTGTTGGTGTCTTGGAACCGGCATGCACCAGGAGAGGCCACATGGGAACGGGAGGATGTTATCCGAGAGCGTTACCCTCAACTCTTCACATCTTGATTTGGTAAAACTCTTTCCTTCTATTCTTTTCTACTGTTATCTTTCCTCTTATCCTTATCTATCTGTTACCTTTCCTGTTACCTTTCACCTTATGAAATTTCGAGAACGAAATTTTGTAAGGTGGGTGGATTGTAATACCCCGTTTCCAGATTACGTACTTAGTTGCGTATTCAGCTTTTCGATCGTATTTTTCGATTTACTTCCTGTATTTGACCGATTTCACTTTCAAATATCATTTTCCAATATACTAGATTTTCTAGGATTTTCTGGATTTTTCCTGAATTAAAATAAATATTTTCAAAACCGGTGTCGACCAGTGTCGCTGATCGATTCCTAGAATTTTAATTCTCAAACAGTTAGGAATTTCTAGATGGTCGTTTAGACTTTATTTCTTAGAATCATATTCCCTACTTAAATACTTTTTCTGAGAATTTTATAAATTTATGAAAACTCCAACGGAGTCGGTAGATAACTGATTCCGGGATTTTTAGTTTTAAAACTATAAAGTATTTCTTAAAAAGGATTTCACTATTAGTCTTCATATATTATTCTTGATTTTTGGTAAAATTTCAGATCATTCCGAGATATTTGAATTTCGGACTTTTTTCAAATAATTGCAAAATCCCACTCAATTTCCACCTCATTTCCCACTCACCTTCCCACCTAACCCCACTCATTCTCTCTCTCTCCCACAGCGGCCAAGTGGCCAGGTGAGGGACACCTCACCCCTCCCTTTTTGCAAGAAAGCCCCTCTCATCCATCTAAATTCCAACCCCTTTACAAAATCCCAACCTTATAAATACATCTTCATTTGCAAATCACTCTTTTCCCTCTTTCACTTCAACAAGAGAAACCTTCACCAAAGTCTCTCCTCCTTCCTCAAACTGAACCCTAGCTCCAAGAACTCTCCAAACTCTTCATCTCCAGCTCAAGCCTCTTCCTTGGAGTTTGGATCGTGGCTCTCTCCGTCGCCAAGGATCATTTGGGAGCTACTCGTCGTCAACAACCTTTTCGAGCTCACTAACTCGAATCCAACGGTTCCAAGTGAGTATTTCACTCACCAAGACTTGAATTAGCCCTAGAACACTTGTATCTACACCTCTTGTACACCTAGGTCACCAAAAACCATGAATTGAACCATCAAACACAATTTCCAGAAAATCTGTTCTGTCACTGTTTCCCACGATTAGTCTACTAGACCTAGGGACTAGTCGACTAATCCACTGTAGTTGAAACTTAACCCTTTCTGATTTCACAGTTTTAGTCGACTAGGCCAGATTTTCAGTCGACTAGATATCCCTAGTCGACTACTAGAATTCCCCTAGTCGACTCCTGAAATAGACTCAACTCTCTGTATCTCAAACTTAGTCGACTTAAGTATCCATTAGTCGACTAGTAGTTCCCTGTTAGTCGACTACCCTTACAACCCTAGTCGACTAACTTTCCCTGAAACAGAACCCAACTCTCTGTTTCCCAGTTTTAGTCGACTCATCCAGACTAGTAGTCGACTTAAGACCCCTATAGTCGACTAGCTCTCTCACCTAGTCGACTAATTCTGACTGTGTGTCATAGTTAATTTCTGTTCTGAATTTGGTTCTTATACTTGTTATATGTGTATTATATCTTGCTTGTTCATGCTTCAATACTGGCTCTACATGACCTATTACTGGATGGATGTATCTCTTGTTATCTCATGACTTATTATTGCATATACTCGTTTCATGACATGTTAAATAGTAAACATCACCACTTATCATGCCATCTCTTAAAACTAAGCATGATACACTTGACTTTTACATAAAAAGCACCAACTTACATATGGGTCGGGGGAAACATGCGGATATCGATACGTGTTCGTGTTTACAGTGGTATTAGGTATATTGTACAATCATATTCCGGTCTAACCTGAGAGCCTCCAGGGGACCGAGGGGAGTGCTTGCTCCCTATTCCTGAATACTGTCATGACAAAGGGCATACATAAGACCCTCCTGAATAGCCTAGCGGCTGGCTTCCGTCACCAAGCAACGGAACAATCCTGGACCGTTATCCCGGGCATGTACGGGGTCCACTGTAAACATAGTTCGTCGATAACCCCGCTGTTTCCAATAACAACCTTGTATTACTAGGATATGGATCTATGTGCGCTGGGACGCTGGGTCACATAGCTAGATATCACAGTAAAGCAAGTAATAATAATAATAGGCTAGAGCTATGCATTCATTCCTTTCTGACTTCAGTTCTATATGCTTTCCTTACCCGTTGGTTTATATTCATTATACTGTTCCAGTTTTCCTTATTCTTGTATCCTAGCCATTTGGCCATATATATTGTTTATCGTTATATGTCTTGATCCCTTGGATTTGCATATTCAGATTCCGAGGCTTGGGTCGAAGTGGAGCCATCCACCGAAGATCAGGCTTTCTTTAGTGAGCAGGCGGACTAGTTCCAGTCCCTTCGTGCCAGACTTACCTTTTGACTCACGAGATCCTCTTTCTACTTGTGAGCTTTCTGTATACATATTTGTATATATTTCTTTTGGACTTGGTTATGATGTAATACACATGTATTGTGTAATACTTTATAATATCCTGTGATAACTTTGTATGTGTACTTCTTGTGTTGGCATATGTATAGATACCACGCTTTGTCGTGTACTCTGTTTCTTGTTGTACTTTTTGCTTAGCGTATATACGTGTGGGGCAAATTTCTGACCTACGTATATACGTCGCAGTGACGTCCCCGTATCCGTGGAATCGGGGCGTTACAGTTCTTGATGCATAGGCTCGTGAATCAACCGGTGCTAGCTTCCAACTTGTCTTTAAATCCTTTGTTGAAGCTCCACACCTACTAAGATCTTGATAATGAATCTGTCACTAATTAAACACAAGATCATTAGTAATCATAACTTCATGAGTTGATCATCATCAAAACTAGAGTGATAGGCCTTTGGGCCAACAATCTCCCCTTTTTGATGATGACAAAACTCATGAAGTTATATATGCATGGATTAAAGTAAAGCTTCAAAGAAGCTCCCCCTTAACTCATGCATAGACATAAATAAATGGATATGACAATAAAGCACATAAATATGTATGCAATGTATGTAAATACAACATGCCAAGTAATCATAAATCTTATCTCCATACATTTGCAAACCAAATCATATATGCATAACTAACAAGGAAGACAAATACTTCTCCCCCTTAAGCAATAAAATCATGCATATAGCTCAAATACTTCTCCCCCTTTTTGTCAATCATCAACAAAGGGTTCAAAGTAAAATCAATCAAACAAATTTTTCTCCCCTTTTTGTCAAAAACAAGGAAATCAAAGAGGGTATACAAATCGATCAAAAAAATGGTTATATGCGATATACATTCATGAAGAGGAAGACGCTAAGTTAACTTCCCGACACATATGCATTACATGAAGAAGGGATGATAAGCCCCAATTCACATAACACATATTATGTAATGCATAAGAGGAGATGTGAAGCTCCCCTACACACGTGTACCATATAAAGAAGAGATGTTAAGCTCCTCAATACACAATACACTCAATATGAATCTATATGTAGAAGAGATGTTAATCTCTCCTTGCATATAGGCAATACAAAAAAAAATTTGAATTTTTCTTATAACATAAATTTTGAATTTTGATATCAAAATAGAAAATGATCAATTGTAAAGTAATGATCAACCATATAGATACCAATTTGAAAACTAATGCATAAGCTTTTAAAAATAAGATTTGAATTTAGCTTAGCATTAACAATCTTTGTGCTTTAAATATGTAAATCAATTTTAGCTTAAGCACACAACAAATCATATATATGTATGAAGGAATTATATCAATGGAAAGTGATACATACATATATATAGGAAAGCAAAATATGAGTATATACAACAAGAATCATATTGATACCAAATGAAAATATCCAATGATACCAATTGAAAAATTAAGCTTAAGTGTATACATCATATAATCTACCATATGAAGAATTCGAACTAGTTAAATGAAAATATTTAACAACTAGTACGGAATCCTTCAATCAAGGAATAAATCAAAAGTTTTCATAAAACACAAGTAAATCACATGGTACTAAAAACACTCTAGTATCCAAAAGTCCATATTGAAAGATGAGTGTACTAGTGTTATGTGGAACATGGCATTATGAAAATGACAATAAAGTCTCAATATTCCTTAAAATAAGATAATTATAAATTATCATAAATTTTGAAATAACATGAAAATCATTAAAAAAAAATTTTTTAAATAATTATATTTCAAGATATATGTATGTTTTGACAACACAATAAGCATACATACATATCCCTTAAAACAAATTGAGTTCATATAAGTAGATTTGCATTAAAAGCAAATGACTCAAAAGGTATACATGTATATCTTAAAGTTTGGCAAAATAAACATATACATGAAATGAAAACCCATGATCATAAATCACATCCAAAAAGGGAATACAAGTTAAAAATGTATGTATCATCAAAACTAGACTATACAAGCACATCTAATGGGTTCAAATAAGCATTCAAGCACAAATATAAATAGATTTATTTGTGGCCCATAACATGTACAAGTATAAATCCTAGTGTTGACAAAAACTAACATTTAAACTAATATTCAATTCATGAAGCATCAAATTTTGAGAATACAAAAGAATTTATCCATAAAGATAGAATCATGTGCATCAATTGAAGAATTAGATAACTAGTTTAAATGGATTTTTGAATAACTAGTTAAAGATCCTTCAAGTAACATCAAATCATATGTTTTTCATAAAACATAACTAGATACACAAAAATTTAAGCACTCATGGTCTATAAAGCTCAAATATTTTTAACAAAAGTGTGAGTGTTAAACGATCATGTAAATAGCATTTTTATGAAAATAGTCAATGGAGCTCATAAGTCACATAAAAAAATGTTTATCAAATAAATACGAAACTTCATTTTTCATCAAAACACTAATCTTCATGGTATATGTATGATTAATCCAATCCTAACAATACACATACATATCCCAAATCTAAAAGAGTCTATTAAAGATGTTTGCATGAAGGCAAGAGACTCACGGGTATACATGTATATTTATTAGATTTGAATTAAGAATATATATACATGAAGTAAAGCATATAAATAAGGCAAAAACATGTATAAAAGAGAATCATCAAAACTAGCCTATACATATGCATATAGTGGATACAAATGAGCATGAAGTTCAATAATATATGAATCAATTGTAATTCACTATTGTACATGTATACATGCAAGTTTTGATAAAATCTACATTTAAACTAGTTCATACCACATGAAGCACAAATAATCTTAAAACATGAACATGCTATGAATGTTATGGATGAACAAGCATGAACATAAAAAAAAATAGGAGTTTAGAAATTGTTACCAACTCCAAAGCTCCAAATATGGTGGTCTTTCCCACTAAAATCTCCTTGATAGCAATGCATCCAAAAGTTTGTCCATCATGTCCATTGCATCCGCTATCAAGGCACCAATCTTCTCACGTTTTGTGAGAGCCCTCACCTACATCAAAATCAAAGGGTGGGGGTTTTGGTACCCATACTTTCTTGGGTCCTTTGGGGTTAGCTTTATTGCAAGGATCCAAAATCTTTTATACTTAGCAAAATATAAATGAGGTTTCTTATTAAAACAATATTTTGCTAAATGGCCTTTGCGGCCACAATGTGTACATACGTACACCTTAGTATGCTTATGTGTAGGAGTGTGATCATGTTGTGCAACATAAGCAAATGCATGGTTATGATGTGCATGAATGTGTGGAGTGTTTCTTTGAAAACATTGACTCCAACCTAGAATGATTAAAAGCACAAGAGTTCAAAGTTGAACTCAAACCATCCATTTTATTTTTCAAATTCTTAATCTCATTAGTTGTGGCATGTTAAAGCATGGTGAGATAAAGAATCATTTTCTTTTTCTTTTGAAAAACATTATCCTTTTCTTTTTCAACAAATTTCTTTTTAAAGATTTATTTTCTTGTAAAATACTTTCTTTTTGTTGTTCCACCATAGCAATATCATTTTTCAAATCTTTATTTTCCTTTTCTAAACATGCAAGTTTATTTCTAAAAGAATCATTTTCTACATGCATGCAATCAAATTTCTTTTTCAAACTTTGTTATCTTTTTCTAAGCATGCAATGTTATCTCTAAATGAGTCATGTTCTTTATGCATGCGAGCAATGTCCTTTTTCAAATTTTTATTTTCTTTCTTAATTATGTCATATCTCTCAAGCAATAATTGACAAAATGTAGAGAGCTCATCATATGATATACTATCATCTTCTACCTCGGATTCGGTAGTTACCTCAAGGGGGTTATCCCCTTGGACCATAAAACATGCGTTGGAGGTGTTGCTTCCAACGTCCGAATCGCTCCCAGCATAATATAGATCCTTTTCGCCAAGGGAGGTGATGATGTTCCAAACTACAAAAGCCGAATCAATGTTAGCAACCCTAAATAAGTAATCATCATTTAGGGTACTCTTCAAAGCATTTAGGGCTTTTGCATTACCCTCAATATACTTGCTATTGTTAATATAAGAATCATTAAATGTAGCAAGATAGACATGAATGCCTAGGGCCTTGAGGTACATGGACATCTTAACCTTTCAAATTTAGATGTTAAGAATGTCAAAGGTGGGTGGTGACATGAAGTCCATGGTGTGTGTACAAATCTTGTGATTAGCCTATAAATGAGGATCTTTAACTCTAGGTTGTTAGACCCAAATCAGAGTACCAAGCTCTGATACCAATTGTAAGTTCACCTAGAGGGGGGGTGAATAGGTGTTGGCTAATCTAATGGTCACTTAATGCCAAATGATGCGGAAATAAACTAAGATGACCAAATAAAACTTCTTTTATTTAAACACTTATGTATAACACAAGAGTGTTGCCGAATTCCCTTTGCAGGGCTCTGGACAAGCTCCTCTAGATTCCCCTTTAATGGGTTGAGGTGCCGCGTTGGCTCTCTTGGTTGAATACTAGTGTTAACAACAATCCAAAGCAAGTATAGCAATTATGAGCACAAGGGAGTATATCAAGCATGTAAATGATAAAGACAATTATTGAATGCAAGATATAAAAGAGACAAAGAGAGAGAGAGAGAGTAAGCAATCGCAAACACAAAGGGTTTGTTTCGAGGTTCGAGCACACTTGCTCTACATCCCCGCCTTCGACACACGAAGGATTTTCACTATGCAAGATCCAATGGATCTCTCCTCGGTGCCGCAACACCTACAATCCCTCGGACTCCCAAGTCCCGTACACACGCAAGCTTCACAAGCTCGCCGAGGCCGCACCTCAAACCAAAGAGTTCACAACCGAACTCCAACCACCAACGAGCACACTTGCCCATCTCCTCAAAGAACAAAGAAAGATCTTTGGTGATCACAACACTTTGATCACCTTACAAAAGCTCTCACTACAACTCTCCTATAGGATAGATATAACTGTGGATGCTCAAGTGTAGTGTGAGAAAGGCAAGGAAAGAACATGGTGAAAAACTCAAAAGATCACTTTACACTCTTAATAAAATCTTCCCTTTAGATAGGAAATATTTGCTCACTATTTTGTGGAGAAAACTCTTCTAAAAGTATCAGAAAAACAGGCTCAAGAAGTCTCCAAAATCTTAGCCTCAAACAATGACAAGAACCCCCATTTATAGGCTGCCAGAATATAGCCGTTGGGATCTGTCAGAGCTGCCGGTCGACCGGCCGGTCGACTGGCTAACGGTCATTTTTCCGACCGTTGAAGCCTCCGGTCGACCGCCCGGTCGACCCAGAAATCCAGAGAGCAGAACTCTCTGCAGCGGTCGACGTACGTACGGTCGACCGGACCACTGTGCTGACAACGTGCACAAGGCTGTGCACGTCGGTCGACCGTACGGTCGACCCGACCTAGCTGCGGTCGACCGCCCGGTCGACCGATTTGGCCTGTCAGTCAGTCCTCAGACTGCACAGTTAAGGGATTTGGAAAAAGGTCTTTTAACTTAATAAAAATCCCATAAATTCTCAATAAATCTACAAAAATAGTTTCAATGTTTATACAATGATATACAAACATGCTTGCACAAAATCAAGCATGTTATAATAGATTTGAACTATTTTTGTAACTTGGAAATATTGGCTCAAAAATAAAAACTTTTTCCTAGAACATGTTTTTCCAAAAACTAGTTTTTCCAAATCTTTATCAAATACAAAAACAAGATATTTGAGTTCATACTAAAGCATAGTGTGTATGGATATGATCCACTACACAATCATAATGATATATCTATGTTTTTGACATTAGGCTCTAAACTTGGTTATGGTTGAAAAGATATACATAATAGAAATACCAAAAACCAAGGTATATATATTTTGTCACAAAGAAAATCTTTTACTAAATAAAAATTCTTTTCTAAACATATAAATAAAAATTCTTTTATGAAAGCAATTCTATCAAGAGTGTGTGTGTGATATAGACTTGAGCAATCCACCAACTATCTATCCTTTACATTTTTAACTAAAACAAAACAAAATCTTATACCTAGACACAAGTCTTCATCTTCTTGAAGTCTTCACTTGAAGGCTTCTCATCTTCTTGACTTGGTCCAAATGCAATCCACCGAGCTCATCTCTAGATGTGTTCTTGATGCATAGGCTCGTGAATCAACCGGTGCTACCTTCCAACTTGTCTTTAAATCCTTTGTTGAAGCTCCACACCTACTAAAATCTTGATAATGAATCTGTCACTAATTAAACACAAGATCATTAGTAATCATAACTTCATGAGTTGATCATCATCAAAACTAGAGTGATAGGCCTTTGGGCAACAAGTAAGTATAAATTTATCTGATTCAAAAATTATTCTAAATCCTTTATTACTAAGTATTGATCCAGAGATCAGATTCTTGCGGATATCTGGAACATGTAGCACATCGTTTAGAGTAAGCTCTTTCTCATATGTCCACTTCAGAATGACCTTTCCTTTTCCCTCAACCTTGGAGACGGCTAAGTTTCCCATGAAGAGTTGCTCATCTTACTCTAGTTTATGATATTCAGAGAATAATAATTTCTCAGAACAGATGTGCCGAGTAACCCCAGTGTCTACCTACCAATCCTTATTGTTGGTCGTCAGATTCACTTCTGACACCACAGCTGAAAGGCTTGGCGACGCATGGTCGGTCAGGTTTGCCTGTGGATGGTTCTTCATGTTCTTTTTGAGACGACTGCGGTATTCATTTGCCTTATGTCCCTCTTTATTGCAGATGTAGCAAGTTTCCTTGAAGCGCATGTTCTTGCCTTCTTGGACCTTACTTTTGTACCCTTGGGTAGTCTTCTTTCGCTTTAGGCTTTTGGAAGTAGACGCTTTCCGCTTTGAGTCTTCGATCATATGGTCTTGGCTTCATAGGAGTTCTTACTGCTCCTTTTCTCAGACTTTCTGTTATCCTTCTCAATTCGAAGCCTCACAATGAGATCTGCCAACTTCAACTCCTTGCGCTTGTGCTTCATGTAGTTCTTAAAATCTCTCCACGCAGGTGGGAGTTTCTCCACAATAGTAGCAACCTGAAAAGTTTCAGGTAGAATCATACCTTCAGCCTCTATCTCGTGCAAGATAAGTTGGAACTCTTGTATCTTACTGATCACAGCCATGTTGTCCACCATCTTGTACTCCAGAAATCCTCCTAGACGAACTTCTTGGTATCGGCATCCTCAGTCTTGCACTTCTTATCAAGACTGGCACATAACTTCTTTGCCGTTGTGATAGGACTGTAGACATTATAAAGAGAGTCATCCAGTCCATTCAAAATATAGTTTCGGCAAAGGAAGTCACCTTGACTCCATGCATCGACTGCAAAGACTAAGTCCCGATCAGTTCCGGGTTCTGCTGGATCCTCTTGCAGGAATTTGGCTAGATGCAGAGTGGTCAAGTAGAAGAGCATCTTCTGTTGCCACCTCTTGAATTTTGTGCCATCAAATTTTTCTGGCTTCACCGGCTTCGGGTTAGGAAGTGGAGCAGGCATCAAAGCTTGAATCTGCATGTTTGGTGCCTTACTTGAGCTGTCTTGATTAGAGTTAGACATTTTCTGCAAGTTCAAGAAGAACAGAAGTAAGTAACTTCAAGAGATAATTGTCTTAAGATTGTTAGTTTCTAGGATCAATCCAACAAACTAATCAATATCACCGATCTAATTCGCCAGTCGGTGAATATCAGGTGGGAGGTTTTCCGTTTAATAGGACATTCCTTAATTACAGAATCACCTTTCAATTACCTTTCTTGGTTAAAACCAATTAGACTGGTTTATCAGTCTCAATATACTGAAAATCAGTATAACCTTTGAATAAAGAAAATTAATTCAAGTGTTGCAATGACCCGCTGTAGGTTCAAAAAGAACGGACAGGGTAGGGAACCCGACCCCGAGCCGGGGGCACCGGCCGCCGCACGCGTGGGCATGATTTCCCTCTAATCGCGCGCGAAAACTCCAAGTACCCAAAGGGCACACCCTTTGTTCCCATTTTTCTCTATTTAAACACTTCAAACTTCTATCCCATGGCCAATGTGGGACTAAATGCTTTTAGCTACCTCTAGTCCCCTTTTGGCTTTTGAATTAGGCAAACTTTAGACTTAAATATCTCATTCATTCGAAGTCGGAATTGAACATGTGAATATATCACGTTCATCCCCAATGGAAGGAGAACACACTCCAACCATTATCTAATTGATTCTATCAACGGATCTCGCCGTAATTCAACTCAAACATTCACATTTAATTCTTCATATTTCCCAACAATTTGAGCACTAAAATAATCCTTGGCTTTGCATTTAAACACAATACAGCTACACCTGATTGCCACATTACCTCTATATAGGCCTTTATATAAAAGCATCTCATGTTGAACCGTTTCTTCTAGATGTTTCAGACAGCGGCATGAAATTTTGTTAGGCCAAGCTTGGCCGAACTAAATGGACCATGCTCGGTCAAGGCTAACCAAACATATCAATATGTTTTCAGCCAGCCTTAGCCGAATAAATACTAAATTGTTTTTGGTCAAAATTAGGCGAACAGCTTGCGAAACCAATTATTACAACGGAAAAATTGATTTTGATCAATGACATTTGATTTTTTTTTTGAGTTCTTTCTATATTTACTGTTGGTTCTGGAATTAATCTCACAACTAATCAACATCACTGAAATATCAACAATCTAATTGGCCAGGTCGGTAAATATCAGGCGGGAGGTTTTCCGTTCAATAGAACGTTCCTTAATTTAAGAACCACCTTTCAATTTCCTTCCTTGGTTAAACACCAATTAGACTGGTATAAATCAGTCTCAATATACTGAGTATCAATATATCCCCTGTATAAGAAATTAATTCACTTATACAGTACTTGGAGTGAGGTACGCTTAGAGCGAATCTCATTAAGACAATTACGTCACTCCGCACCGGTGCTAACGGGTTACTGGACGCTGGTCTCCCAAGATACAAAACTCCTTCACGGTATTTGGATAGCACTACCAAATCACCGTACGTCGAACCGTAGTTAATCAGTACCTTCACAGGATTGTTCAAGCAGCAGGACAAAGACAAATTTCGGGAGAATATTTCTCTTTACTTTGGAGGAGCACCCACTGTAGAGAAAGAAGGAAGGTTGAAGAATATTCTTCTTCGGAAGTCCCAGATTCAGACAACAATTCTATTAAAGAATATGTTGAATTTTCTGAGCCCTCTTTCAGAACGAATTTTGCAGAATCTCCTTTGGAAGTCGCTTCGGAAACTGACTTTCCCACTTCTCGCTGGAAGTTACTTCAGAACTCCACTTCTCAGTTCAGAACGCAGTAACTCACTTCCCAGTTTAGAAACGCAGAGAGAGAGAGAGTTTTTCGTATTTGGTGTGTCTTAGAATGAGAAACCGGAGCGCTATTTATAGCGCTCCGGGAGGGGCAGAAGAATGGTCCGAAATCATTCAATAGTTGCAGGTTCGGTCTGAACCGTTGCAACTGTTCGGTCCAACCGCCCAGACGGTTTATAGGCAGCCGTTGACGGGGCGGTTTGGATCCGGATAGCGGAGCGGGTTCGGTTCAGATAGCGGAGTGGGTAAGCTTGCACCCATACCCGTGAGACTTGATTCAAAAAGAACCAGGCGGGTAGGGAACCCGAATCCGAGCCTGATACCAGCAGGCCGCCAGCGGCTGCGCGCGCATGTGGGCATAGTTCCCTCCCAATTGCGCGCGAAAACTCCAAGTACCCAAAGGGCAGGCCCTTTGTTCTTAATTTTCTCTATTTAAACACTACGAACTTCCATCCCATGGTCAATGTGGGACTAAATGCTTTTAGGTACCTTTAGTCCCATTTTGGCTTTGAATTAGGCAATCTTTAGACTTGAATATCTCATTCATTCGAAGTCGGAATTGAACATGTGAATATACCACGTTCATCCCCAATGGAAGGAGAACACACTCCAACCATCATCCAATTGATTCAATCAACGGATCTCGCCGTAATTTAATTCAAAGATTCACATATATATTCTTCATATTCCAACAATCCCCCATAATGAATGGAGATTCAAGGAATTGACACACAAAGAGACTGACTCTATTGTGAAAGGTACTTTAGAAAAGAAACTGCATCAGGATAGGTGAAATAGGTCTTGAACCTTCCATAGCGAAAGATTTATCGGACTTACTGGCTAATCAGTGAACTAGGTCTTGAACTGTTAGCCGTTATTGTAAGCCAAGTCATCAAGCTTCACACAGTGACTTTCCAAATCAACTTTGGTTCTCGGTTGTGTCCGTTTTAGCCCTGGACATTCTTGGTTTCAATGAATTTTTCGCCAACTTGGCCTCACACAAATCTCACACTTGCGAATTTCTTTCAAGTTGAGTTTAGGAATATATCCCAGATTAGACAAGTTCTTTAAAGACTTATAATTTACATGCCCTAATCTAGCATGCCATAAAATAGGAGACTCAAGCAAATAAACAGAAGATTTTCCTTTATTTATAAGCTTTGGGTACAAATACACAGACTTTTATCTACCACTGCAACATTGACTTTAAAAAGTCCATCAACAAGATAACTTTTTCTCACATACATCTCTCCCTCAGTAAGTACAAATTTATCTGATTCAAAAACCATTCTAAATCCTTTCTTACTAAGTATTTGTAACATCCCTAATCTAAAATACTGTATTTTTATTTTTCTAAAGTATTTATTTTATTTTACTGGTGATATTATTATTATTATTAACTTGAGTTACAGTACAAATTATTTTAAGATAGTATATGGTATTTTAATCTTATACTTATATTTAGCATTATCATTTTAATTACTAGCTAGTATTTTTCCCATTTCTCTGTTACTAGTATTATTATTGTAATTGCTAATATTGATATTGTTATTATTCTTATTCGTATTATATTGTGTTAGCCATTTTTATAAATGTTAGTATTTTACCAAGTATTATTAGAGAAGATTTTTAATGTTGATAATTTTATTATTATTACTATTGCTGTTATCATTATTGTAATATTATTGTTAATTATTATTATGATATTGATAATCACTATTAGTAGTATTATTATTTTATATCCAAACCCAATAAGCTTAGCCATTCTCCTTTTCCTTTAATTTTCTTCTCCTTTTTATGCTAAGCCCACATGAGCCAAGCCCACTTCCTTATTTTTATCTTTTTCTATTTTTCTTTAAGCCCAAAAACTAAGCCTGCAAGCGCACTTTCTATTTTTCTTATCCTTCATATTATTTATTTCTCTTAACTAAAACCCAATAACCCATAACCCATTACCATGAATCCTTACCCATTAACCCAAAACCCATTTTTAATCCTAATCCTAATCCAAATTCAAATCTATAATCTAATCTAGTTATATAATCATGATTCAAATTTCAAATCAAATTTTCATCCTAATCCTAACCTACTAAATTAAGCAATCTAAACCTAATTAGAATTCAGGCTTCTAAAATTCCTAATAATCTATATAAAGACCCTAAACTTCTTTTCTTTTTCTACCTCCAAAAGAAAATCATGACCTAACTCTCCCATCTCTTTCTTTCTCTTCTACCTCAAGAGAAACCCTAATCCAACTCTTCCACTTTCATCTTTCTTTTCTCCTCATGAACAAAAGATCTTGAAGTGCAAATTGAGGAGCATGCTAAGGGATCAAAAATCAGTAAGTAATTTATTTTATCAAAATTTATTTGATATAAATTGTTTATTAAAATCATGTCCTACTATAGTATCCATGAATATTTTTATATAACAAAACCCAATCTATAATCCAACTAAAATAACATGTAGATATATCAACTCATAATTTAATTTAAATAATTTTCTGATATTAAAAAAAAGAAAAAAAATGATGCACTGCTCTCGGCTTGGCCGAGAGCAGGTGTTACACAGCAGGGCACAGCCCTGCGGTGCAGGGCCTGGCCCGGCCTGGCAGCCCAGGCTGGCCGGGCCTGGCCTAGCCTGGGCCTAGCAGGCCCGGGCTGGCTGGCTGGGCCGCACAGGGCTTTTAGGCTTTAAAATATAAAAAAAAATTTTAACAGGCGGGACCAGACCCAGCCTGGCCTGGGCGGGCCTCGCCCGGGTTTGGCCTGGCCGGGCCGGGCTGCACCAGATAGGCACAGAACAAAAAAAAAAACAATAAAAAGAAAAAAGAAAAAACGGACCAGGCCTGGGCCTGGCCTGGTTCGGTCTGGGCCTAAGGGCCTGGCTGTTGCATATAAAAAAAAAAAAAAAAACAAAAGAGAGAGAAAGGAAAAGAAGAAAGAAAAGAAAGGAAGAAAGAATAGATCATTTGCAATAAAAATAATTTATTAAAAATATCAAAAAAAATATGGGAGAAAAATAAAACAATAATATATAATATTTCTACTTTCTATGATAAAACTTTTAGACTAATAGCAATATTGAATTAAATCAAATCACCCACTTTAAACCTTTTCACTTAATGGCAATTTCATACACATTAAGTGTTTAAGGATTTAAAGCCCATTAAAAAATCAAAAAAATTAGAAATTAGTTTAAACCAAAACCTACTAAATTTATTAAACCTAAAGAATCATATTTCTAACTAATTAATCAAGATTAAAATCCCTTATAACTCTCAAGTAAAATATTCTTTTAAAAATCTAACAATTCCTATTTAATAATTTATGTAGATTTATCAAGGCCTTGTAATTTCAGTGCTCTGGACTTGGAATGGATCTCAGGTGAGTGTCTTACTTCTTTGTTAAATTTTATTTAATCATGTTGTGAGCGTCTCTCTTCATCATTTTGTGAATGTTTCACTTTCATCATTTCATGTGACTGTTTGAGATATTTTACTATTATTATCATTTGTATCACTTTATAAGACATTATTGATTGATCTACTTATTTGTGTAGTGACCTTATATCAGTATCATTTTATGTGTTGATAGATCGCTGTTGTTGCCTTAGGCCTAGTATTGATATACCTTAGACCAGATTTGATCTTGCAACTGATCTAGTGGTGATAAATCGTAGTAGAATATAAGTATATTGATCTTGAGGCTGAATGACTGATGATTGAGGACTAGAGATTCATATTTTATCTGTGATATTTTTCGGATAAATTGTTTGGTGACTATTCCGACCGAAACTCTTTAGTGATTATGGATTGGTAGAGATGAGACTTTCTTGATTTTTGATCGATATAGACTTATTTAGAGTTAGATTGACCTGAGCTTCATATTCTTTTATTGGAGTCTCGAATGATTGGTAGATGGAATGTATGATGGTTAGATTATGATCAAACGTGTGAATATGATACCCTTGACTCTAATGTATATGATGGGATGGAATTTTGGACTGTTAGGAGCTATTATTCATGGATTTTCACATTGATGAGTTTGACTGATATATTGATGATCTTATTAATATTGACTATTAGATGTAGAGGTGATCTAGACTCTATGTTGATCGAGGACGTTACCTGCTTAGTTATGATTTTGATTGATTGGGATATTAATGATCTAATAAACAGAAGATCTTTATTGATAAAATGAAATTTTGGACTTGAACCTATCGGTAAACTCGATTGGATTTGAGTTGACTTGGGGGTTGAGGAATAGACGTTGATTTGGCTGACTTGATCTGGCTTGGTGGATTTTTAAACATGTATACTTGATATGTTACTTGACTTTGGGATCCTGTGATTGACCTTGATAGAGTGAGAGTGTGTGATAATCTAGATCATATTAAAATATGAGAATTTGATTAGATGTATCAGAACTAGTAGTATTTCAGTTATTGAGTTTGGATATATCGACGATTTAGAGGATGTATATATCGATGACTTGAGGATCATAGTAGATTGATAAGGAGAGACTGATTATTGATTATTGATATTGAGGCAGTGGTTTGTTATACCAGATTACTCTATCGAATTGATACTTGCTGTTCACGATGAGCATAGAGACTATTGGTTGATAGATAAGTTACTATTGTATTTTAGGGTTGATGGATATGAGACATCCATGATTATTCACTTTATTTACGTAGTTGATAGGAGCTTGTATCTGTGCCATTTCATTAATAGTTTATCGTTGTTGGCTTAGGTCTAGTTTTGATACCCTTAGACTGTGACTTGACTCAGCTCGATCTTGAGGTTGATAAAATTGGTATTAGTTATTAGATTTGATATTCATGTATTGGTCATTACTCATCCTGAATATCTTGATTTACATGAGAAACTTGATTGTTTATACATGATATCTACCTGATACTATTGTTTATGTTACTTAACTGCTGGGAAAATATTGTTACACGGTAACAATACCGTCATGTTATACTTATTACATATTCCTGTTATACTGGCATCCTGTTCATTGATATTATATATTCCTGTTATACCGGTATCCTGATTACATGTTGCTATTGTTACCGTGACTACCATCGAGTTATTTCAATGATTCAAGTAACATGCACATTATGTAATCATGATAAATTAATAACATGATATTAAACAAGTTACACTGGGATTGGGGAGATTGATGGAGGAGACAGCGTCTGTATTTTGGGTGGACCTAGAATTTAGGTTGCGCAGCCGAAAGAGGGTTCCACTGCAGTGTTCCCGTGGGGTGACTGGCACCCCGTCTTGTTCCTGTTATACATGTACCTGTTCCTGTTATACTTGTTCCTGACTATCTTGCAGTTGGTCCTGATTCAGCGCCAGGAGTCTGGGCCGTGGTCCCGGGTATGCACGGGACCCACCTAAAGCATGGACAATGTCTCCAACCGATCAGTTTCAATAACTGAGGACCTCGATTGGCATGTGTGGTAGGCGTAGTATGGGATGCGTCTATTACATGTGACAATTGGTGTTCGCTGACATAATTAATAATAATAAACTGTTAATGTATTGTGACTAACCGTGATCACCCGACTGTTTATATATATATAAACTATGATAGATATAGGATTGTACACCAGATTAGTAACCTATACTTGGTTATACCTTCATATATCAGTTGGTTGTTTACAGTTGTGATATTTGACTTTTATCTTCATTCATGTTGTTATGCAATTATCTATTTATCATGTTATTTAGTTATCTTTTGTCTGTAGTTTATCTGATTATTATTCTTTGCACATTGGTGATATGCACGAGCTCTCTCCTTTACACACACACACTCACCAGGTCGCTTTCTGACGACCCTGAATTTGCACGTCCAGGTATTGAACGCTTGGTTTCTGTTGTGCAGGTGTTCGAGGAGACGGTACGCTTCGCGAAGAGCTGGAGCTTCTCCCTATTCGATTCCGGTATTCTTATCTTTCTTATCTTCATATTATTTCCTGATTCTCGTTATATCAGATTCATTTGTTATTCCAGTTCCTTATTCATATGATATCATGCGTGGATGCTTATATGTATTATTACAGTGGTGGTTAACTCATTATAGTATAAATTTATACCTTGTTTCGGGTTACTTAAGGCTTAGCGCATATACATGAGGTATTTTCTTTGCGTATATGCGTCGCCGACTCATGTCGCAACTCCGCTCCAGCGTATTTTGGGAAGCGGGGCGTGACAGAATTGATCCAAAGGTCAGATTCTTGCGGATATCTGGAACATGTAGCATATCGTTCAGAGTAAGCTCTTTCCTCGATGTCCACTTCAGGATGACCTTGCCTTTTCCTTCAACCTTTGAGACGGCTGAATTTCCCATGAAAAGTTGCTCCTCTTGCTCTAGTTTTTGATATTCAGAGAATAATAATTTCTCAGAACAGATGTGCCGAGTAGCCCCAGTGTCTACCCACCAATCCTTATTATTGGTTGTCGATTCACTTCTGACACCACAGCTGAAAGGTTTGGCGAAGCATGGTCGGTCAAATTTACCTGTGGATGGTTCTTCTTGTTCTTTTTGAGACGGCTACGACATTCATTTGCCTTATGCCCTTCTTTGTTGCAGATGTAGCAGGTTCCCTTGAAGCGCATGTTTTTGCCGTCTTGGACCTTGCCTTTGTACCCCTGGGAAGTCTTCTTCCGCTTTAAGCCTTTGGAAGTAGACGCTTTCCCCTTTGAGTCTTCGATCACATTGGTTTTGGCTTCATAGGAGTTTTTACTGCTCCTTTTCTCGGACTTTCGGTTGTCCTCCTCGATTCGAAGCCTCACAATGAGATCTTCCAACTTCAGCTCCTTTCGCTTGTGCTTCAGGTAGTTCTTGAAATCTCTCTAGCAGGTGGGAGTTTCTCCACGATAGTAGCAACCTGAAAGGTTTCAGGTAGAATCATACCTTCGGCTTCTATCTCGTGCAAGATAAGTTGGAACTCTTGCACCTTACTGATTACAGTCTTGCTGTCCACCATTTTGTACTCCAGAAATCGTCCTACGATGAACTTCTTAGTACCAGCATCCTCAGTCTTGTACTTCTTGTCAAGACTGGCCCATAACTTCTTTGCCGTTGTGATAGGACTGTAGACATTGTAAAGAGAGTCATCCAGTCCATTTAAAACATAATTTCGGCAAAAGAAGTCACCTTGAGTCCATGCATCGACTGCAAGGACTGAGTCCCGATCAGTTCCGGGTTCTGGTGGATCTTCTTGCAGGAATTTGGCCAGATGAAGAGTGGTCAAGTAGAAGAGCATCTTCTATTGCTACATCTTGAATTCTGTGCCGTCAAATTTTTCTGGCTTCTCCGGCTTCGGGTTAGGAAGTGGAGTCGGCATCAAAGCTTGTAGCTGCATGTTTGGTGCCTTGCTAGAGCTATCTTGATTAGTGTCAGACATTTTCTGCAAGTTCAAGCAGAACATAAATAAGAAACTTCAACACGATAATTGTCTTAAGATTGTTGGTTCTGGAATTAATCTAACAACTAATCAATATCACTGAAATATCAACAATCTAATTGGCCAGGTCGGTAAATATCAGGTGGGAGGTTTTCCGTTCAATAGAACGTTCCTTAATTTAAGAACCACCTTTCAATTTCCTTCCTTGGTTAAACACCAATTAGACTAGTATAAATCAGTCTCAATATACTGAGTATCAGTATATCCCCTATATAAAGAAATTAATTCACTTATACAGTACTTGGAGTGAGGTACGCTTAGAGTGAATCTCCTTAAGACAATTACGTCCCCCCGCACCGGTGCTAACGGGTTACTGGACGCTGGTCTCCCAAGATACAACACTCCTTCACGGTATTTGGATAGCACTACCAAATCACCGTACGGTCGAACCGTGGTTAATCAGTACCTTCACAGGATTGTTCAAGCAGCAGGACAAAGACAAATTTCGGGAGAATATTTGTCTTTACTTTAGAGGAGCACCCACTGTAGAGGAAGAAGGAAGGTTGAAGAATATTCTTCTTCAGAAGTCCCAGATTCAGACAACAATTCTATTAAAGAATCTGTTAAATTTTCTGAGCCCTCTTTCAGAACGAATTTTGCAGAATCTCCTTTGTAAGTCGCTTCGAAAACTGACTTTCCCATTTCTCGCTGGAAGTTACTTCAGAACTCCACTTCCCAGTTCAGAACGTAGTAACTCACTTCCCAGTTTAGAACGCAGAGAGAGAGAGAGAGTTTTTCGTATTTGGTGTGTCTTAGAATGAGAAACCAGAGCGCTATTTATAGCGCTCCGGGAGGGGCAGAATGGTCCGAAATCATTCAACAGTTGCAGCGGTTCGGTCTAAACTGTAAGTTCACCTAGAGGGGGGGTGAATAGGTGATGGCTAATCTAATGGTCACTTATGAACAAATAATGCGGAATTAAAACTAAGATGACCAAATAAAACTTCTTTTATTTAAACACTTATGTATAACACAAGAGTGTTGCCGAATTCCCCTTGCGAGGCTCTGGACAAGCTCCTCTAGATTCCCCTTGAATGGGTTGAGGTGCCGCGTTGGCTCTCTTGGTTGAATACTAGTGTTAACAACAATCCCAAGCAAGTATAGCAAATATGAGCACAAGTGAATATCATGCATATAAAGATAGACGATAATTGAATGCAAGATATAAATAAGAGACAAGAGAGAGAGAGAGAAAGAGCAATCGCAAACACAAGGGTATGTTTCGAGGTTCGAGCACACTTGCTCTACATCCCCGCCTTCGACACACGAAGGATTTCCACTATGCACGATCCCAACGGATCTCTCCTTGGTGCCGCAACACCTACAAGCCCTCGGACTCCCTAGTCCCTTACACACCAAAAGCCCACCGGCTCGTCAAGGCCGCACCTCTAGCTACAAGAGTTCGCACCCGAACCCTAAACAACCACGAGCACACTTGCCCGTCTCCTCAAAGTACAAAGTTGAAATCTTGGTGATCTAAACACTTTGATCACCTACAAAAATCTCTCACTACAACACCTATAGAATGAATAGCTCAATGGATGCTCAAGTGTTTGTGTGAGAAAGCAAGGAAAGAAAGCTATGGAGGAAAACTCAAAGAATCACTTTTTACACTCTCTTGATAAAAACTCCCTTTAAGATGGGAAGTATTTGCTCTCTATTTTGTGGAGAAAACTCTTCTCAAAGTATCAGAAAAACAGGCTCAAGAAGTCTCCAAAATCTTTTTATTGAAAATAATGACAAAACCCCAATTTATAGGCTGCCAGAAACCTAGCCGTTGGGTTCTGTCAGTACAGTCGGTCGACCGGGTCGGTCGACCGCCAACGGTCAAAAATCCGACCGTTGGGGCTCTGCGATCGACCGGCCCGGTCGACCGAATCTACCCGTGAGCACCGCAGTCTCCAGCGGTCGACCGTCCCGGTCGACCGGCCACTGTGCTGCCAGACGTGCACAAGTCTGTGCACGTCGGTCGACCGCGAGATCGACCGGCCATGGAGCGGTCGACCGACTCGGTCGACCGGAAAGGCCTGTCAGCCAGTTCCAGGTCTGCACAGTTACAGGATTTGAAAATAGGTCTTTTCACTCAATAAAAATCCCATAAATTCACAGTAAATCTAAAAAATCGTTTTAATCACAATAAAAACTGTTTTTCTAAAAATATGTTTTTCTAAAACTTATTTTTCCATAACTTCACAAAATACAAAAACAAGATATTTGAGTTCATTTAAAGTATAGTGTGTATGGATATGATCCACTACACAATCATAATGATATATCTATGTTTTTGTCATTAAGCATATAACTTGGTTTTGGTTAAAGATGTGTATAATAGAAATACCAAAAACCAAAGTAGATATTTTGTCACAAAGAAAAAATCTTTTTCCAAAATAAAAATTCTTTTCTAAGACATAGAAATCTTTTATGAAAGCAATCCTATCAAGAGTTCTATCAAGAGTGTGTGTGTGTGATATAACTTGAGCAATCCACCAACTATTCTATCCTTTACATTTTATCTAAAATAAAAATACAAATCTTATACCTAGACACAAGTCTTCAACTTCTTGAAGTCTTCCCTTGAAGGCTTCTCATCTTCTTGACTTGGTCCAAGTGCAATCCACCGAGCTCATCTCTAGATGTGGTCTTGATGCATAGGCTCGTGAATCAACCGGTGCTAGCTTCCAACTTGACTTTAAATCCTTTGTTGAAGCTCCACACCTACTAAGATCTTGATAATGAATCTGTCACTAATTAAACACAAGATCATTAGTAATCATAACTTCATGAGTTGATCATCATCAAAACTAGAGTGATGGGCCTTTGGGCCAACATAAACCTTTGCAACTGTTTGGTCCAACCGCCCAACCGGTTTACAGACAGCCGTTGGCGGGGCGGTTTGGATCCGGATAGCGGAGTGGGTCCGGTTCGGATAGCGGAGCGGGTAAGCTTGCAACCCATACCGTGAGACCTGATTCAAAAAGAACCAGGCCGGGTAGGGAACCCGAACCCGAACCCGAACCTGACCGGCCGGCCGCCGCTGCCAGCGGCGGCGCGCGCGCGCCTGTGCGGGCATAGTTCCCTCCCAATCGCGCGCGAAAACTCCAAGTACCCAAAGGGCACGCCCTTTGTTCTTAATTTTCTCTATTTAAACACTACGAACTTTCATCTCATGGTCAATGTGGGACTAAATGCTTTTAGCTACCCTTAGTCCCATTTTGGCTTTGAATTAGACAATCTTTAGACTTGAATATCTCATTCATTCGAAGTCGGAATTGAACATTTGAATATACCACGTTCATCCCCAATGGAAGGAGAACACACTCCAACCATCATCCAATTGATTCGATCAACTGATCTCGCCGTAATTCAATTCAAAGATTCACATATATATTCTTCATATTCCAACATTTACTTGGGCCAAACCAAATCGCGAGACATAGACGGCTGCAAGGATGGCCTGGCGATAAAGCTTGGGGCCTGGGAAGAGTTGAGAGAGAGGGAGTGCAGATGAAGGAGATAAGGGTAAATTTGAAATTATGAAAAATTTTAAGTTTTGAGAGAACAAGGGTATGGTAGAAATTGGGGTAGGTGTTTATCAATTTTATGGATGTACTAATCTGTTGGTGTCTTAATCAGATCACCAATCTGAGACAAACATGTAGGATGATAATAATAATTAAATAAATAAGCAAATAAATACAAGAATCTTCATCTAAGATTTAAGAAAGAAAATATCATTTTAATTTGTAATAGCTCTTTGGATTGGATTCAACCAACAATTACTCAAAATTAGCAATACATAGAAAAAATAATCATTTCTCAACTTAAAATGATTTATTTATTCGTAATTACTTCTTCCACTAAATCTTAAAAAAAAAAATAATTAATTGAAAAATTTTACAGAATTTGCGATGCAGAGATCTTTGGCCTTCTCTAAGACCCTGGCGGCGATCTTCCTCAGATCGGACTCCATGTACGACATCACATCAACAGCCCCTTCAATTCAATTCAATTCAAATTGAGAACTAACTCATTAAAGGGGGAATAAAAATCACAACTTTTTGTGTAAAAATAAATTCTCAGGGCTGGCGAGGCTGACGACGGAGGAAGGCGAGGGGCAGGCGTGAACGACAATGAGCTTGAAAGGGAAGGCGACAGAGGCCGAGGCGGCGCTGCCGCCGGAGAAGAAGTGGACAGGGTCCACTGGAGAGCGTAGCAGCTGTGCTCCCTGTCGTCGATCCCACCATTAAAATGCGCACATGATTCAAGATCTGGCCATTGAAACTTCCATTTATCCAAAAATCAAACGAGAGACTGAGAGCAAGAAGATGCATTTTGCTTAAAACAGAGAGATTTTAATAAATCAAACCTCAATCTATGATAATAGATGGAGAAGCAGCTAATGATCTGTGCTTCCCTGCAATAGAACAGTTGAAATTGAATCTCTGATATACGAAAATGGGAGGAAACGAGAAATCAACATTGGGTGGAAGTGAGGAAGTGGGAAGTGTCTTTTCTCATTTCTGCTGTTCATCCAAACATCAGAAAAGGAAAATGAAAAAAGTTCTTTTCCTTCTCTCTTTTCTCCTTTACACAATATTTTCCTCACTTCCAGAGTGCTACAGTTAATTTTGTGGTCATGTAAATCTCATTTGTAATAAGTTGTAGCATAAAACAGTTAATTTTTTGCTCATGTAAATCTCACTTGCATTCTAATTACAGTCAAATTTTTATTTTTCTTAATTAATTTTTAATTTAATATTATTTTGCGGTCAACTTTATAGTCAACTTTTCCACTTTCACTTCCACATTACCATCCAAACATCGGAAAAGACATAACATTTTTCAAACCACACTTCCCAACAACATCCAAACACCAGAAAACTTACTAACCAATTCTCAAGTTCCAAAGGGAACTATTACCACTTCTTCACTTCCTCACTTCCTCACTTCCACCCTTAACCAAACAGGCCCATTGTCGTTTAAGGAAGTCACCGGTGGTCAACACCGCCACTACAGCTCCATAACGTACTGGATCAGGGTCACAAAACTTTTTATTGGATCGGGATGACATAACTTTTTATTGAAATTTGAAATAGTTGTTGTCTTGTTAGGTGTTTTCAAAAAGTGAGCGTAGGCCTTAAACCTATTTGTTTTAGCAATCTAGTGCGGGTCTAAGTAATAAGGCTAAAAAAATTAACGTAACATTGAATGAGCTTAAAAGAATTTTACAAAACTCAGTGTCAGCCTCCGCCCACACTGAACTGTATATAAATCGGTCCTGGCTCCCGATATGAGTTGGCGCCCATCATCAACACTCATCAACTTTCTCTTGAATCACACTCAGATTATGAAAGGGAACACATTGAGCTGATTGTGGAAGTGATTATGAACTTTACAACAAATTGCATTAGCTTAGTTCGAGCATAAAATGTTTTATTATCCAATTTTTTTTTTTACATAAAACAATAAATATTAACATTAAAAAAAAAAGAAAACAATAACAAAATATTTTTTAGAATAAAAGTTATTAAATAAATAAAAATAAAAACAATGTAATTGAATTTTATTTCACGTTTTCCCTAAAGTTTATTCTTATCCACTTACTATTCAATTTCTTTTTTGAAAACCTAAGGATAAAGCAGTTATCTGGTGTTATTCCTTTTCTTTTAGAACATAGGATGTTATCAGAGTAATTCCAATTAACTTAGGGATAATCTCATTAAAAAGAAAAATCTCGCTACAGCTGCCTACGTTTAAAATGACTCAACCCATTCACGTTAGCATAAATTGATTCCTCCCAATCACCACTTCTTTGTATATTTCATTTCCTCTTTTACCCTTTCCCATCGCCTCAACGTTACTCTCTCCTCAACCCTGACTTCGACGCATAGTAATTCACGAGTCGACCAATGCGACCAGATTGTCATGGGGGTTGAAAGGGGGCGTGGAGGCCCCCTCTCGAGGGTTTCGAGAGGCAGAGCCCCCAGACCAATTTTTTTGGATCGACCTTTTGCAGATCTCGTTTACTCGTACTCACGTTTAGTTTTGCTTGAGTTTGTGATTGATGTGATATTTAAACTCAGAAAAAAATTGGAAATCATTCGATGCCAGTGAACGAGAGTCTGCTGACGATGATGATATTGATATGAGGACTGCGACCCATGATCACAGTCCTATGTGAGAAACTATGATCATAATTTTTTATTAGAAGGCTGCAACTATGATTACAGTTATTTTATTAATTGAAAATTATGACATTTAATAAGGACAATATAAGCTGAAAATTTATGTTTTTGTAAGGACTGCGATCATGGTCATGAAATACACCTAGATGGGGTAAATAGGTGTAATGCTAATCAAATGCGGAATAAAAATAAACTATGCCAAATGATGCAAACTAGTCACTCAAAATAAGAATTGAAGCCGAATTCCCTGTGAAGGGCTCTAAAACTTCCCCTCTAATATTCCTCTGATTGAGTTGAGGTGCTCAATTGCCTTCTTTTTGAGATGAGTATAAACCGACAAAAGTGAATGATGTATGTAATGCAATCATTTGGAAGTAGTTGTGATGGCTCCACTTCATTATCTTGAACTTCACCATATTCCTTATCCTTTGGCTTGTCTTCTTGCACTGTTGAGTCCTTCAAGGATATTTTCTCCATGTTTTCACCTAAGGAATCAATTTCTAAAATATTCTTCACAAAAATATTAGATTAAACTTGACATGCATAAACTCTTTAATAGTCAAAGTAGACTTATTGAAGACTCTATAGGCCTTACTAGTATTTGAATACCCAATAAACATACTTTCATAAGATTTGACATCAAATTATCTAAATTGTCTTTAGTGTTCAAAATAAAATATTTACAACCAAAAACTCTAAAATATGAAACATCTGGTTTTCTCAAATAATATATCTTAAATGGAGTTTTGAAAGTGTTTTTCCAAAAATAAATTTTATTTGATATGTAATATGAAGTGTTTACGGCCTCAGCCCATAGATATTGAGGGAGTCCGTATTCATTAATCATTGTCCTAGAATTTCTTAAAGAGTGTGATTCTTTCTTTCAATGACTCCATTTTGTTGTGGAGTTTTAAGACAAGATAGCTCATGTTTTATTACATTTCTTCACAATAAGTGATAGTGATAAAGGAATGGTTAATGAATTCATCACCTCTATCACTCCTTATAAGTAAAATCAGAAAATCCTTTTTTTCAACTCTTTTTCTAAAAACGCGAAAAGGTTTCATCTTTGTGTTTCAAAAAGAAAACCCGTATAAACTTAGAAAAATCATCAACTAGACGAAAGCAAAACGATATCACTAAGACTTTTTAGTTTTTATTGGACCAAATAAATTCTTGTGGATCAACTCTAATGGTCTAGATGTCATGATATCCTTGATTTCTTTGAAAGATGAGTTGGTTTGTTTTCCAAGTTGGCACTCATCACAAATGCAGTCATTTTCAAATTTCAAAAAGGAATACCCTTTACCGATTCTTTAGAGTTAATTCTAAAAAGATGGTCAAACGAAATATGGTCCAGTCTCCTATGCCATAACCAAGAATCTTCATAAAAAGTATTTAAACAAGTAGCATTACAATGTAAATTAGACATATCAATCATATAGATATTGTTTTCACGAAAATAAAAAAGAAAACAAATATTTGTTTTTCTTATCTAAAACATTGCAAGACAAATCATCAAAAACAACTTTAAAATTTTTATCACAAAGTTGGCTAATGCTCAAGAGATTATGCTTGAGACCATTAACCAAAAAAATATTTTCAATTAAAGAAATTAAGCCAATTTAGATATACCTATACCATTGATTTTGCCCTTTGAATCATCTCCGAAGGTGACGGTGCCACCTTCATGGTACCTTGATACGGTTGCAAAGTTGTTGATATCTCAAGTCATGTGTCTTGAGCAATCGCTATCAAGGTACCACCGCTCCCTATGTCTTGGAGCCTTGGTGTGTACCTATATCAAGTAAAGAATTTGTTGATTTTGGCACCCATATTTTCTTAGGTCATATAGAGTTAGTTCTTCGAACCCAAACCTGATCATTTGAAGCATTTATATGATCATAACAAAACTTAGTTAAGTGATCCTTTCGGCCACAATAAGTGCAAGAATAAATTCTACCTTATATAAAAACATGATGTGTGTATGTGTGGAGTATAACCATGCTTGGTGTGTGTAGCATGTTTAGCATGATGTGTATGAATATGTTGTGATTTAGGAGTGTGAATATGTGTAGTATGATGAGCATGTGTAGTATGAACATGTTTCTTTGGAGTGTATCTCTTAGGAAACATGACATCTAATCTAGTTTTATCAAACTCACATTTCTTCAAGACGTCACCCATAGTGTTAATTTTAGTTTTCAAAATAGAAATCTCATTTTCATCAATTAAATTTTTTTCTTTATAAGAAACTTTGTATGCATCAAAATCTTTTTTTGTAGACTTAAGTGTGGAAGATAAAACATCTTTTTCTTTAGAAAGAGTGACAACTTTATTTTGAAGAATTTCATTTTTCCTTTTCATTTATAAATCTTTCTTCTTTAGAAAATCATAACTATTAGAAAGTTCTTCAAATCCCCCACCCAATTCATCTATTATTAATTCACAATCATCAAGTGAAGGTTCGGATGTTATCTTGGGTGTATTGTCATTTGCCATGAAACACATGTTTGCCGTACCCACTTCTTCTTCGAATTCACTATCTGAATCCTATGTAGCTTTCAAGGTCTTCTTTTTGTAGGGCTTCTTGGAGGTTGTAGGCTTGCTTTTGTTCTCTGAGCACTTGCAATGATGTGTCCGGGTTTTCAACAATTGTGGTAAATGCTTTTCTTGTCCTCCTTCCCTTGCCATCGTCTTCTTTTCTTGAACTTGACCTTGTTATACATCCTTCTTACATTTTTCACTAGAAGAAAAAATCTTCATCACCTTCTTCTTCTTCATCGTCGGAGATGGTGGGAGTAGACTTGAAGATTAGTATCTTCTTCTTTTATGGTGCCATCTTTTTTTTGCCTTCTTCGCTATCTCATTGGTCTTAAGGTTGCCGATAAGACCGATGAGCTCCATCTCTTCTTTGTCATTTAGCTCCTTCAATGTTGTAGCCTAGGCCTCTTATAAAAATGGTAGTGCACGAATGACCTTCCTCACCTTTTGGTTATTATCAATGGCATTACCTAGAGAAGGAAGATCATTAGTGATTTTAGTGAATCTTGTAACAATGTCATCAATGGAGTCATTTTCATGCATGGTGAAATTTTCATATTAGGAACACAAGAGATTTATCTTATCTCTCTTGACTTGTGAAGTTCCCTCATACGCGATCACTAGGTGTGACCAAATCTTGTATGCAGATTTGCAATGAATGACCCTAGTATGTCATCATCGTTCAAGGCTTGATGTAATGTATAGTGTGCATTTGCATTAGCATCAAATTCTTTGGTGGTAATATCAGACCAAGTGTCCTCATCACCGACGAGTACGCTAAAGGGTTTAGTCACCGCTTTTGCAACCCAGCTTTATAGGGATTGCAAGAACACAACTATCTTAACCTTCCATATGGGAAAATTAAGGCCATCAAACTTAGGAGGGGTCTTAATTCTTTCGACCATTTTTACTATAGTGGATAGAAAATGAAAATGTAAATGAAGTGATTAGCAAATATGATCTCTCTAAAGTGGTTAAACCAAAATCTAGAGATTAAGGCTCTTATAGCAATTGAAATACACCTAGAGGGAGGTGAATAGGTGTAATACTAATCAAATGCGGAATAAAAATAAACTATGCTAAATGATGCAAATCGATCACTCAAAACAAGAATTGAAGCCGAATTTCCCGTAAAGAGCTCTAGAACTTCTCCTCTAAATCCTCTAGATTATGAGTTAAGGTGCTCAATTTTCTTCTTGTTGAGATGAGTATAAACCGACAAAAGTGAATGATGTATGTAATGCAATGATGAAAGTATGCATGCAATAAATAGAGATTGCAAGAGAAATAACAACACAAGTAAAGAGATAGAGATCAAGAGACAAGAAATAGCAAACACACAGAATTTGTTTCGAAGTTCGAACCACTGCTTTACGTCTCCGCCTTCACCACTATGAAGGATTTCATTATCCACTAAAGGATCTTCCACAAAGGGACCTTACAATAAGAAAATACAAAAGGTCTACACAAGATCGGAGTACACAACTTCACCACTCAATCCTCTACACAAGAGGTAGCACAAAACTAATTGAGGTTATAAAGCCCTTGGTGATCACTCAAAATCGCAAACACTCTCTCTTATAACTTTCTATAGAGTAGAATATAAAATGAATCTCATGGAGTTATGTGAGAGTAAAAATTCAAATAGAAAGAATTTAATATCGGAAAAACCAAATGAATTTAGTTTTGAAAAGATTGCACTTGAAAATTGAAAGCTAGAAAAACTTCTCTCTTTTGAAGCAAACTTGAATTTTTATGAAAATTTGTAAAACTAGTTTTTTCTCAACTCAAACCCAATAACCCATTCATATAGCAACTCATAAAGCCTATAGATAAGGCTCATAAAAACAGAAAATGTCTGTTGGAAAACAGAAAAGACGAAACAGATTCAAAACTAGCCATTATTGAGCTTTTAGCAGAGTGTCGGTAAAAGTAGCCGGTGGCTCTGGTCGACCGGTCGGTCAACCGAGGCTAAGGGTGAGCCAGTCGGTCAACCAAACGGTCAACCGCAAGGGTTGGCGGTCGACCGACAGACATGCACAACGTGCACACCCCAAGCCACAGGATCAGTCGACCGACTTAGCCTATCATAGGCAACGGTCGACCGTCTGGTCGACCGACCTAGGCTGAAAACTTGACTTTTCTGAAAAACTTGAAATGAAAAATTTTCTAATAAAATTTGTATTGGTTTTTTTTAAGAGGTATAACTATGTATTGGCAATTTAAATACAAGTTCTAAACTTGGTATAATCTTTGAAAAATATATGAAACATGTATTAAGACCAAATATGTAAAACACCAATACAAAACAAACTTGTATTTTCGAAAACGTGTATTTTTGTGTGTGTAACTCTTTGAGCATCAAATCTATATTTTACACTTTAACAAACTATTTTCATACAAGGTTCTAAACGATTACAGGTGTCTTCAAGTAGGCTTCTCCAATAGTGATGTCGAGTGCTTTGAGCTCCAATCTCATACTTGAGTACTCTTGAGCCATTGACACCTTCCTTTAGAGGAAGAAAACTTCTTGAATCCTTTAGAACTATGAAACACACTTAAATAATTGAACTTGATTAGTACTAAATAATCACATATATTTTATTATTATCAAAACAAGAAACTGTTGATTGTAACATTGGGCCAACAGGTCGCAGTCCTAATAAAAACTAAAAAATAAGGCATTTTTGTGAGGATTGCGATCATGATCGCAGTCCTATAAAAACTCAAAAATATGTTCTAATAATGAGAACTGCGATCATGATCGCAGTCCTATAAAAACTAAAAAATAAGGCATTTTTATGAGGTCACATTCCTCATGAGTTCTGCGACTATGATCGCAGCCCTATAAAAACTAAAAAGCATGACATTTTTGTGAGGATTGCAATCATGATCGCAGTCCTCAGAAATATGACATTTTTATGAGGATTGTGATTATGATCGTAGTTTTCAGAAATAATATTTTTTTATAAGGACTGTAATCATGGTCGCACTCTAAGAAATATGTTACCCAACAGTCCACATTTTCGAAAAAAGGAGATCGCAATCCTCAGAAATAAGCCATTTTTATAAAACTGCGATCATGGTCGCACTCTTCAGAAATAGGTTACCAACAGTCCAGATTTTCGAAGGGTTCGCTTTTTTCCATGCAATTACTGAGAGGCATTTGCGTCTTTTGCCGCTGAAGAGCGCTTTTGCGCTTGACACGTGGGTGCACTTGGTTAGTTTAAAAAAAATATGTGACTGAAACGAATAAAATTATAAAGATGAGTTTTTTCCTAATTATGATTTGACATAGGAGGCTATAGCGAAGTTTTTCTATTAAAAATATATGAAATGTCAGTATTAGCATTACAAAACATTTACAAGTATATGAAATATACCCAATTAAAGGTTTACATTTACAAATTAGTAAACCCTAAAAAATAAAGACGGAAAAAAACATATACTTCTTTTCAATCGTTTTTTCCTACTTCTGTATGCGCCAAGCAACCTTACACATACCATTATAATATCTAGTTCGCTGCATTTCAACGTTTCCACCGTAGCGGGATGATGACGATAACAAAATGTTCAACTATAAATGATTGGAGAAAATCGAAATCAAAGTTACAAATTAAAACTGCAATAATTGAGAGAGACTCTTTGTACTCGTTGAAGCAAAGACCGGAAATGAAATAAGGGTTCTGTGTGCGTCAACCTCTCCAATCACTCGTTTTCTTTATACAAATTGCCTGATTCCTAGTGTCCCCTCTCAGGTCACTCGTTTTATTGATTATTTGCTGACAATCATTTATTTTGAGTTGGCAAACCACGAGGGGCTGGGTGCCTGTTGAGAGCGTGCACAGATGGATGGCTTTTGAGATTAGAAACAGTCAGTCAGTGCTTAACTGAATTTCGGGGCATGCATAATCAAGAATTTATTTAATTTATCAGCTTGCTTTTCCTAAAAATTATGATGACACAGAAATCAACACAAAATCACGTCTATCTTGTGCGGTAAAGTGCAAACAAAAGGAAATCTGCATTTCACTTTTTGTTTAGGGTTTTGGTGGAGACTTTTCGACGCGATTGATCGGACGGCCGATCCACACCGCAAGGAGAGTGGGAAAATGAGGAGTGTGTAAATAAAAGCGATGCACAACACAGAAGAGGACATACATAAGGTTTTTTACGTGAAAATTTAAATCAGAAAAAAATCACATAGAGAAAGAGAAAAGTTCACTATAATTCTCAATTACAAGAATCACAGAGAATTTGTTGGTATGTCTCTGAGTTGGGATCGATTGGAAGGGAAGAACCTCCTCCTCATTGGAGGAGAAGTTCTACTTATTCTAAGCTGTCGACATGGAGGTGAATGGGGTGATGACCATATCTTCGTAATTGCACGATCTGCACATGTTGATTTTGTTACACCCCGCTTCTCAAAATACACAGAAACGGAGTCATGATAAGAGTCGGCGATGAATATACGCGAAGAGAGTACCCCACGTATATGCGCTAAGCCTAAAGTAACTTGAACAAGTTATATAAATCAACTATGAAGGCAATAAAGTTACTGCAATTTAACATATAAAGTTCTACACATGATGACATTATTTTATGAATAAATCAAATAGAAAAAATATGGAATACAAGATATAGAGAATCAAAAGAAACAATAAGAATAGAAATGAGGCAAAATACCAGAGATCAAGTAGAGAGAAACTCCGAGCTCCTTGAATGCATGCGAATCTCTCCAAAACACCTTATCAGCAAAAGGTAACAACCATAAACCTGAACGTATAAATCCAGGAGAGTCAGAAAACTCCCAATGAGTGTGTAAAATGAAGGAAGGTGCATCTGCATAAACAGTGTGTACATGTCACTATAATACTGCTCTAAAAATATACTAGATAAGAAGTAACATGTATAACATGAATGAACAGTAGTGAGAACCATCTATAATAGAATCAGGGGTAGAGTGAGGTCACAGTACAATATAGACAGTTTATTATTATTAATTATGTTAGCGAACACCAATTGTCACATGTAATAGACGCATCTCATACTACGCCTACTATCAATTGGGGTCCTAAATTATTGAAGCTGATCGGTTGGAGACGTTGTCATGTTTTAGGTGGGTCTCGTACATACCCGAGACGACAACCTCAGTTTTCTGGCGCTGAACCAGGCTGTACCATTAGATACTCAGTAATAGTAACATTATCACTGCGAACAATAGAACAGTAAACAAATGGGATGCCAGTCATCCCCGGGAACCCTGCAGCGGAATCCTTAGTCGGCTACGCAACCTGTATCTTAAGCTCACCCAAAATACAGATGTTGTCTCCTTCTTAATTTTTCCAATCCTGGTGTAAGTTGTCTGATTACATTATTAATTAATTAACTTAGATCAATCAATATTCATGTTCTCTCGATTACTAGGATAATACAGTTATAGTAACAGTAACAGTAACAGTAATCAGTGTCAATAACAATATTAATATGAACAGTATAACAGTACATATTGTTAGGGTCTAAGAGGCTTTCTGAGGAATGCTTGGGTGATTTTAGGGGTGAGATCTTGAGTGTAGGGACTTATCTCTCAACAAATTTGTAACACCCCGCTCCCAGAATACGTACTTAGTTGCGTATTCATATTTTCTGATCATATTTTTGATTTACTTCCTATATTTATTTTGTATTATGAATTATTTATATGATCGTTTTGCCTTGGATCTGGATTCGTGAACTCGGAGTCAGCCCTACTCTGAACCGGGAGACCGATCCTAGAGTATTACTCGATTTGGTCTTTTTGCCATTCCGATTTGACCGATTTTAGTTTCAAACATCGTTTTCTAATATTTTAGATTTTCTATGATTTTTTGGAATTTTTCTGAATTAAATTGGAAATCTTCAAAATCGGGGTCGACAAATTCTGCTGCTCGATTCTCAGATTTTTAATTTACAAACGGAGTAGAATTTCTAAAAACGGCTTTCACATTATTTCTTAAAATCATATTTTCTATCTAAATACTTTTTCTGAGAATTTTCTAAATTTATCAAAATTCCACTGGATTTGGTGTCGGCCAGTATCGCTGGTTGATTCCAGGAATTTTAGTTTGTAATTGGAATCAAATTTTTAGATTCTGCTTTCATATTACTTCTTAGAATTATGTTTTCTCCTTTCTGACATTTTCTGAGATTTTTCAGATTTTATCAAAATCCGGCCGACCCGGTGTAGATCGGTGTCAACGGTTGACTTCAGGATTTTTATTATGAAAATGGGATTGAATTATTGAAAACCGATTTCACCAAAAATATTTATATAATATTTATTATTTTGAGAATTTTTGGAAAGCTTTCCAAATTACTTTATTTTTTGGACTTTTCCGGAGTTTTCGGTGTTTTCCCAGATACCGGAATTTTATCTAGATATTTTACTTTTCTCTTTCTCTATTTTTCTCTATACTCGCTAGATGCGAGTTTCACCAACCTGGATTCATCATTAAATGCAGAGATCCTCTCCATACTGCATTTAATGCTCTGCTAATCAACTCCAATCAAGTCAAATCTGACTTTTGTTCTTTCTGTTAAACGCAGTATTCGTGTTTTTCCCAAACGCAAGTTTTCATCCTCGCGTCTGGGCAATTGCCAGACGCGAGTCTTTGTTGGTTGGGGACGCAGCTCACTCCCTTTGAATGAAACGCAAGTTTCATTTAATAGGATGGGAATGGCTATATTAAAATATATTTTCTCCCTTATATAACCACCCCCCTTCCTTCCTTCTCTTTCATTTCTTTTTCTTTCTTCTTCTTTGTTTCCAGCAGCCAACGTATGGCAGCCAAAAACAGCCCTAAGCCTTCCTTGGCCGGCCACTCCACCCACCACTCTCCCCTCCATTTCCACCACCAACACCACCACCTCTTTCTCCTCCATCTCCTCCTCCATTCCAACAACAACAACCACAACAACACTACCACACCACCTTCTTCCTCTTCTTTTCTACCAAATAACCCATATCCACCACCACCTTCTCCACCATCTCCACCACCATATACTCCACCTTAGCCACCACCAACCACACCAAGTTCTCCTCCTCGGCGAGCTCTTCCATCCTAGCCAACTCGTCGCTCTCCGAAACATCGTTTTCAAAATTCCGAAAATCCAAAATGAGCTAGACTTGCACCCTCTTTAGCTTGAGATCGGGTTTTTTGCCGGCCATCTCCGGCCACTTCCGGCCATCTCCGGCCGCCGCCGGCGACCACCGGCCATGGCCGGCTACCACCCCTTCCCTTCTCTTCTTTCCTTTCCTTCTTTCTTTCTTTCCATTCTTTCTTTCTTTCCTTTCTTTTTCCTTTCCCTTCTCTTTCTTTCACTGTTTCCTCCCAAAACCTGCGTCTGACTCTTTCCCTGCGTCCCACTCTCCCTCTTTCCTTGTCTCTCTCTCTCTGATTGCTAGACGCGAAACTCATTCCCGCGTCCAAGCAATTCCTTAACGCAATCCTCGCGTTCTTGTGTTAAAGCGACGCGGAACCCACGTCCGCGCCCGCGTTCTTCTCGTGTCCTAACTTAAGCGCGGGTCTCGAACCCCGCGTTTATGGCATCTACGCGACACGACTCCCGCGTCTGCGACCCCCGCGTCTCACTCTCAAACCCGCGTCCCCCTGTACATACTCTCTCTCCATGTACTCTCTCTCTCTCCATGGACTTCTCTCTCCTCTCTCTCTCTTTCTCTTTCTCTCTCTTGATTTCCTCCTCTCTCTATCACTTTCTCTCTAACGCGTTGACGCGTTGATTTACTGGATTCCGGAGATCGGGGATTTCACTGTATTTTCTAAAGACTTAGGCGAGTGTTCTCGCTTTCCTCTTGACTTTCCCATTTCATCGGTCGATTTGTATTATTCACGATTTGTGTTGTTTGAAACTAACACCTTCTCTGCAGGTACCCTAATCTCTGGGTACGGCCTTGAGTCTTAAAGTCCTCGGACTTTCTCTATGCTACGCCTGGTAGGCGGACCTAGCGTCAACACTTTACCGCTTACTCTGTTCGAGTGTAATTACCCCGTGAGTATGGCTTCCCGTGAGTAGTAGCATAGCGTTCATACGCTTACTGCGACACGTGTGTCTAGCTACGCTGCGAGTGGTAACCACGCCGAGCGTGATAGCATTTAGTGTTGTACATTAGCTTCGCTCTAACTTGCTCAGCTTTGCTTGATTGTGCTCATCTATTATTTTATCACTTGCCAAGTACACACTTGATATATTAACACTTGACATGTTTTTGCTTGATACCTGCCATCTACATGCTAATACCTGACACCTGTCTGTATCACTTGACAACTGATGTGTCATCACTTGACACCCGACTTGCTACTTGGAACTTGCTCCTTATTATAACATGACTTATCACTTGCTTCTTGATATATTAATACTTGACCTATGATTATCACATATACGGGGATACTATACTTGTTATCCTGCATTATATGCAGTGACTTGAATCTTGTACTTGTTTTCCTGTATCATATACAGTGACCTGAATCTATAGTACTCATGTACTCCTGAACTCCTGATCATGTCTTGCACCTGCTATTCCCGTAAATTGACAATTACATAATAAATCATAAAAAGGAACAACTTGCATCGGGTCGGGGGAAACTTGGGGCTATCAATATATGTTCGTGTTTACTGTGGTACTAGGTATGTTGTGCAACTAAAACTTCCGGTCTAACCTGTGGGCCTCCAGGCGACCGAGGGGAGTGCTAGCTCCCTCCTTCTTGGTACCATCTTGATAAGGGCATTCTATAAGACTCTCCTGATCGCCTTGCGGCAGGTTCCGTCCACCAAGCAACGGAACAATCCTGGGCCGTGGTCCCGGGTATGTACGGTACCCACTGTAAACATTGTTCGTTAATACCCCCGTTAGTTTCCAATAACAACCTTGCTTTACTCAGATGTGGATATATGTGCGCTGGGACGCTAGTTCACATATCTAGACATCGGGGTAAGATGAGTAATAATAATAATAATAAAAGATACCAGCTATGAATCTGTAGTATGCCTTGCCATGTTTGCTTGTATCGGATTTTACTTTGGATTTCCGGTTTTATGATTATTATACTATACCTGTTCATATCCTGCCTTCTACTTGTATTCTATCCCGCCTGTCTCCTGCTCTTATCTAATCATACTATGAGTCTTCCCTACTTGATATCAATTGATGTATATCTACTTGCTCCTGCATGCTTGTGCCTACGACACGGTTTTCATGTTTATGATCCAGATTTATCGATACACATGTGCTTATCCATACTCGCAATCTGGCTTTCGCATCACCACTCGCCGGGGAGTTCTGACTCCTCTGGATCCTCATGTCCAGGTTTTGGAGCTTGGAGCGTGTGGATTCTCCCAGTTGCTGATCAGAGTGGCGCAGCGGTAGCGTGGATCTCCAGCAGACCGTCCTGAGCCTCATCCTTCCAGGCCTCCTGTTCGGCTCTAGAGTTTTCTTGTTATGACTCTGAGCCTCCATTTATACTGTTCATACTTGTACATCCTTTGTATTCTCGCATTCGCGCCATGTTGGTGATGTAATATTATTGTAATATTTGTCACTTCTGGTGATAACTTTGTAACTGTACTCATGTGTTGGAATGTATAATGCACCACGTGCTTCCGTACTCTGATTCTTGCCTGTACTGATGCTTAGCGTATATACATGAGGGTATTTTTGACCTGCGTATATACGTTACAGTAACGTCTCCGTACCCGCCGGATCGGGGCGTTACAGGGTGGTATCAGAGCCTAGGCTCTCACATCCTCAGTACAACCAGTCGGCAAATTAATGGTAAAGAAATTTGTAACTGGAATGCATGAGTCATGGTTATACAATCCAACTACAAGTACAAAGTTATCCATTCTCTCTTGATAATCTTACCCTCTGAAGTTCTCCCGTCCTTTCATACTTCAGTTTCTCGTTATTCTTAGACCAACTCGGACATCAAAAGATGGGGAAATCATAACGGTTCTAGTTCTTCTTAGGGTGGCCCTAATGGAAGAAGTGTTGATTTGAGATGATTTCTGCAAAATATGATGAAAAAACTAACAAGAACAGACGAGGGTCCCGCACCAAGAATCATTGGTTGCACTCCGGGGACAGAAGCCAGGCCACATGTCGGATTTCAGGAAATTACAGCTGACAATCTTTTCAGGTATGGAGGAGCCCTGAATGCCTAGAAGTGGCCGGTAAACACTACAAATCTTCTGAAGGCAACTCGGGTCCCTGACGAGAACCAAGTGAAAGTGACCAAGATTTAGTTGAAAGATGTAGCCAGGACGTGGTGGTTGGTAGAAGCAGCGAGACTGGAAAAGCCCATCACTTAGGACCAGTTCTCGAAAGATTTCTAAGAGAAGATCCTTCTCTATTATAGCTCAGAAAGAAATGAAAGAATGATTTATCAAATTGCGGTAAGAAGATTGAATTGTAAATAAATACGCTGCAAAATTCCTAAGGCATAGTCGGTCGGTGTCTTACATGGTGGCCGACAAGGAGAACCTAGCAAGCAATATTTTAGTGAGACCTGAAGATGAGGATCAAGATGTTTCTTATTTCCAAGCAGCCTAAGAACTATTCTCAAATTTTTTTGCCATCGCTCGGGAAGTAGAACGGACCTGGAGAAGAAAGATCAGGATGAGATGCAGATGAAGTTGGTGAAGAGACCCTCTTAGTTGATGAAAGTTGAAGACTTAGACAGGCCACTGGATGCCCCACTAGCTAAGCCATCCCTCCAACCTTACCCTCAGCATATCACATATGGGTATTGTCTAAAGCCGGGCACCTACAACGCAACCGCCAGAGATGTTATGAATTATGTCGTATACGGGTCCGGAGATTAGTTGAAAAGTGATTGTCTGTTCAAGGAGGCAGAGAACATCGCACAGATCAGATCAACTCATCCAGTGTCACCATTGTGAGGGAATCAGGGACCCACTGGCAGAATGATCTCGCTTCATCCTCCAATATCAAGCATAAGCCAGGTACAAAAGAGATCAAGAACTAGGGCACATGGTAAAAGGAGGCAAACATAAAATCTGACTGAAGAGGAAGGCAGGATACTGATGGAGTGAGAACAGAAAAGAACGTTCAATATCTGAAAAAGGAACCCGGTACTGACCGTAACTATTTATCCCCATTTTTAGCATGTCCAGGAGTTGGTAATTCTCTATATCATATCATTCTCATTGCACTATCATCACCAATCTTAGTCCGTCCGTGTCTACCTGCCTATTCCATGATTTCTATCTCTTCTATTTTTTACTATTCTGATTTTCATAATCCTTATGCCAACTTAAGATATGCGTAGACTAGTGAGGTAATAGCAGGACAGATGTGGTTCGTTCTCATTATATTCTGGCGTTCCTCGACTCTGGTACATCAAATTGTCTTATATTGGACAGATCTTCGGCCTCGCATTATATTCTTGTATTTATGGATACATCATGGGAGACCAGTACATCAAGTGGACTAGTCATCGCTTATATAATCAGATAGACTGTATCATTACATGAGGAGTGTCAGTATATAACAGTATTTCAGAATCAGGACTTCTGGCAGTCTTTATTGATTTGGTGGACCATAGACTCTGCTAGCCTCGCCAAGTGAGGGTCGTGTTCTAGTCACCCGTGAACCTAACCGGGTGTGAGCTTCGCTGCACCTTGGTGCCCAGCATTTAGCGTTGTGTTACGCGCTGTCTTCGCCGCGTGAGCTTCGCCAAGTGCGAGCCTCGCAGAGCATTAGCTTCGCTGCACCCTAATGCTTAACACCTGAGCTGTGTTACACGATAGCCTCACCTAGACTTGGCTTTGTCCGTGGCTAGTTCCTTCAGTGCTTAGCACTCTAGCCCGTTCCTCGGATTTCTTTTGCCTAGCGTGCTTTCATGGATCCACTGAACAGGGTTTTATCGTGGTATCTGAACTACCTCCATGATGCATATGAACGATCCATTCGACCAATCTTGCAGGACTCAGATATCTTCTACATGTTTCCTCTGCAGTCGGGTTACCATTCAAAAGTCAGTATTCAGAATTCTTCACAGTTACTCTATATTCTTGATTATGTCTTTCAGAATTAATAACGCCCAGTACACAGAAATTCTTAATTATTGGTCTTCTTGATTCATACTCAGTATTATCAGAGTTTTTCTTACCTTAGGTATTCTGGACTATTCTCGGAAATTTATTATGTATGCAGCACATCAGAAATTCTACAGTGGACTCTTTATCAAGGACAACATCATGCCATGCAGGATTTTATATTTATGGATTTCAGCACTACGGATTTCTATGAATTTCATCAGCATTGGTTCGCAGTCTGATTAAAGTATTATTGATTATCTCACCAAGTCAGCTCACTCTATGTTATTCAGAATGGGTTAGTCTTTTGAAGTTCTGGCAGTGTTCTTTTATAAGTAGACATCAGATCAGTATTATTATGGCACCGTCAGAGGATGTATATATATACGGCAGAAGGGCAGAGGTGTCTCAGTTCTAAGTTTACAGTTCAGTCGATTTGGGAGAACGGCTCAAAGTTATTCATATCTTGATTGGCATAATCCTCATTCCTAACTTTTTGTGTTCACATTTTACCTCTTATCGAAATTGCGAGGACGCAATTTTTTTATAAGGTGGATGGAGTGTAACACCCCGCTCCCCGAATACGTAATTAGTTGCGTATTTATATTTTCTGATCGTATTTTTTGATTTACTTCCTATATTTATTTTGTATTATGAGTTATTTATATGATCGTTTTGCCTTGGATCTGGATTCGTGAACTCGGAGTCAGCCCTACTCTAAACCGGGGGACCGATCCTAGAGTATTGCTCGATTTGGTCTTTTCGCCATTCCAATTTGACCGATTTCAGTTTCAAATATCGTTTTCTAATATTTTAGATTTTCTATGATTTTCTGAAATTTTTCTGAATTAAATTGGAAATCTTCAAAAGCGGGTCGACCAATTCTGCTGCTCGATTCTCGGATTTTTAATTTACAAACGGAGTAGAATTTATAAAAACGGCTTTCATATTATTTCTTAAAATCATATTTTCTGTCTTAATACTTTTTCTGAGAATTTTCTAAATTTATTAAAATTCCACTGGATTTGGTGTCGGCCAGTATCGCTGGTTGATTCCAGGAATTTTAGTTTGCAATTGGAATCAAATTTCTAAATTCTACTTTCATATTACTTCTTAGAATTATGTTTTCTCTTTTTTGGCATTTTCTGAGATTTTTTAGATTTATCAAAATCTGGCCGACCCGGCGTAGACCGGTGTCAACGGTTGACTTCAGGATTTTTATTATGAAAATGAGATTGAATTACTGAAAATCGATTTCACCAAAAATCTTTATATAATATTTATTATTTTTGGGAAGCTTTCCAAACTACTTTATTTTTTGGACTTTTCCGGAGTTTTTGGTGTTTTCCCAGATACCGGAATTTTATCCAGATATTTTACTTTTCTCTTTCTCTATTTTTCTCTATCCTCGCTAGATGCGAGTTTCACCAACCTGGATTCATCATTAAATGTAGAGATCCTCTCCATACTGCATTTAATGCTCTGCTAATCAACTCCAATCAAGTCAAATCTGACTTTTGTTTTTTCTGTTAAACGCAGTATTCGCGTTTTTCCCAAATGCGAGTTTTCATCCTCGCGTCTGGCATTTGTTGGTTGGGGACGCAACCCATTCCCTTTGAATGAAACGCAAGTTTCATTTAATAGGATGGGAATGACTATATTAAAATATATTTCTCCCTTATATAACCACCCCCCTTTCCTTCCTTCTCTTTCATTTCTTTTTCTTTCTTCTTCTTTGTTTCCAGCAGCCAACGTATGGCAGCCAAAAACAGCCCTAAGCCCTCCTTGGCCGGCCACTCCACCCACCACTCTCCCCTCCATTTCCACCACCAACACCACCACCTTTTTCTCCTCCATCTCCTCCTCCATTCCAACAACAATAACCACAACAACACTACCACACCACCTTCTTCCTCTTCTTTTCCACCAAATAACCCATATCCACCACCACCTTCTCACCATCTCCACCACCATATACTCCACCTTAGCCACCACCAACCACATCAAGTTCTCCTCCTCGGCGAGCTCTTCCATCCTAGCCAACTCGTCGCTCTCCGAAACATCGTTTTCAAAATTCTGAAAATCCAAAATGAGCTAGACTTGCACCCTCTTTAGCTTGGGCTCAGGTTTTTGGCCGACCATCTCTGGCCACTTTCGGCCATCTCCGGCCGCCGCCAGCGACCACCGGCCATGGCCGGCTACCACCCCTTCCCTTCTCTTCTTTCCTTTCCTTCTTTCTTTCTTTCCATTCTTTCTTTCTTTCCTTTCTTTTCCTTTCCCTTCTCTTTCCTTCACTGTTTCCTCCCAAAACCTGCGTCTGACTCTTTCCCTGCGTCCCACTCTCCCTCTTTCCTTGTCTCTCTCTCTGATTGCTAGACGCGAAACTCATTCCCGCGTCCAAGCAATTCCTTAACGCAATCCTCGCGTTCTTGTATTAACGCGACGCGGAACCCACGTCCGCGCCCGCGTTCTTCTCGTGTCCTAACTTGAGCGCGGGTCTCGAACCCCGCGTTTATGGCATCTACGCGACACGACTCCCGCGTCTGCGACCCCCACGTCTCACTCTCAAACCCGCGTCCCCCTGTACATACTCTCTCTCCATGTGCTCTCTCTCTCTCTCTCTCCATGGACTTCTCTCTCCTCTCTCTCTTTCTCTTTCTCTCTCTTGATTTCCTCCTCTCTCTATCACTTTCTCTCTAACGCGTTGACGCGTTGATTTTCTGGATTCCGGAGATCGGGAATTTCACTGTATTTTCTAAAGACTTAGGCGAGTGTTCTCGCTTTCCTCTTGACTTTCCCATTTCATCAGTCGACTTTTATTATTCACGATTTGTGTTGTTTGAAACTAACACCTTCTCTGCAGGTACCCTAATCTCTAGGTACGGCCTTGAGTCTTAAAGTCCTCGGACTTTCTCTATGCTACGCCTGGTAGGCGGACCTAGCGTCAACACTTTACCGCTTACTCCGTTCGAGTGTAATTACCCCGTGAGCATGGCTTCCCGTGAGTAGTAGCATAGCGTTCATACGCTTATTGCGACACGTGTGTCTAGCTACGCTGCGAGTGGTAACCACGCCGAGCGTGATAGCATTTAGTGTTGTACATTAGCTTCGCTCCAGCTTGCTCAGCTCTGCTTGATTGTGCTCAGCTATTATTTTATCACTTGCCAAGTACACACTTGATATATTAACACTTGACATGTTTTTGCTTGATACCTGCCATCTACATGCTAATACCTGACACCTGTCTGTATCACTTGACAACTGATGTGTCATCACCTGACACCCGACTTGCTACTTGGAACTTGCTCCTTATTATAACATGACTTATCACTTGCCTCTTGATATATTAATACTTGTCCTGTGATTATCACATTTACGGGGATACTATACTTGTTATCCTGCATTATATGCAGTGACTTGAATCTTGTACTTGTTGTCCTGTATCATATACAGTGACCTGAATCTACAGTACTCATGTACTCCTGAACTCCTGATCATGTCTTGCACCTGCTATTCCCGTAAATTGACAATTACATAATAAATCATAAAAAGGAACAACTTGCATCGGGTCGGGGGAAACTTGCGGCTATCAATATATGTTCGTGTTTACAGTGGTACTAGGTATGTTGTGCAACTAAAACTTCCGGTCTGACCTGTGGGCCTCCAGGCGACCGAGGGAGTGCTGGCTCCCTCCTTCTTGGTACCATATTGATAAGGGCATTCTATAAAACCCTCCTGATTGCCTTGCGGCAGGTTCCGTCCACCAAGCAACGGAACAATCCTGGGCCGTGGTCCCGGGTATGTACGGGACCCACTGTAAACATTGTTCGTTGATACCCCCGTTGGTTTCCAATAACAACCTTGCTTTACTCAGATGTGGATATATGTGCGCTGGGACGCTAGTTCACATATTTAGACATCGGGATAAGATGAGTAATAATAATAAAAAAAAAGATGCCAGCTATGAATCTGTAGTATGCCTTGCCATATTTGCTTGTATCGGATTTTACTTCAGATTTCTGGTTTTATGATTATTATATTATACCTGTTCATATCCTGCCTTCTACCTGTATTCTATCCCGCCTGTCTCCTGCTCTTATCTAATCATACTATGAGTCTTCCCTACTTGATATCAATTGTTGTATATCTACTTGCTCCTGCATGCTTGTGCCTACGACACGGTTTTCATGTTTATGATCCAGATTTATCGATACACATGTGCTTATTCATACTCGCCATCTGGCTTTCGCATCACCACTCGCCGGGGAGTTCTGACTCCTCTGGATCCTCATGTCCAGGTTTTGGAGTTTGGAGCGTGTGGATTCTCCCAGTTGCTGACCAGAGTGGCGCAGCGGTAGCGTGGATCTCCAGCAGACCGTCCTGAGCCTCATCCTTCCAGGCCTCCTGTTCGGCTCTAGAGTTTTCTTGTTATGACTCTGAGCCTCCATTTATACTGTTCATACTTTTACATCCTTTGTATTCTCGCATTCGCGCCATGTTGGTGATGTAATATTATTGTAATATTTGTCACCTCTGGTGATAACTATGTAACTGTACTCATGTGTTGGAATGTATAATGCACCACGTGCTTCCGTACTCTGATTCTTGCCTGTACTGATGCTTAGAGTATATATGTGAGGGTATTTTTGACCTGCGTATATACGTTGCAGTAACGTCTCCGTACCCGCCGGATCGGGGCGTTACAAAATTTGTGGCGAAAATTTCTGCCATGATTAATCAGACAGTTAATCCGCACCGCAAGAGAGAGTAGGAAAGTGGGGAGTACGTGAAGAAAAGCGATACACAGGACAAAAAAGGACAGACATAAGATTTTTTTACGTGAAAACACAAATCAGGAAAAATCACGGGGAGTAGGAGAAAATTCCATTATAATTCTCAAGTTACATGAATTACAAAATTTGTTGATAACTGTCTGCGCTGAGGAGCGTTACACATTATGAACGTAGAAGAGAAAGGAGAGGCGTAACTGCAGACGGACATCTTGGTGATCGTTGTTAGGAACTTCTAGAGTGGAATCAGAAACCATGGATTGCAGATGGCTTTAGAGGGATAAAGTCTTCAGGGTAAGAGGTTACTTTGGGATGACTTGAGATGGTGGAACTTCCGAGGTGGAAGAGTTTTCGATATGAAAGTTCACTTTAGCGCGGTCTATAGTGATTCTAGGAGGATGTGGAGTGGCGGAGGTCTCGGGACGGATTAAGAGTTGTGGATGTCCCAATGGGAGGCTTTCAATAGTATGAACACATGTCATCATCTTGACGGGGGTCAGTTTTTGAAGACTATAGTGTTTTATCACGCATCAAATCTCCAGTTGATTTTTTTTTTCCAAATATTTATCAGTAATTAATTGTTGGAGAGGAAATTATTTAATAGGGGACTTGCAACCTGTTTGGTTAGAGGTGGAAGTGAGGATGTGAAGAAGTGAGGAAATAGTAATAGTTTCTTTTAGTACTGGGGAATTGGTTAGTGAGTTTTCAGGTGTTTGGATGTTGTTAGGAAGTGTGGTTTAGAAAATGTTATGTCTTTTTCGGTGTTTAAATGGTAATGTGAAAGTGAAAGTGAAAAAGTTGACCGCAAAGTTGACCATAAAATAATATTAAAATAAAAATTAAATAAGAAAAATAAAAATTAGATTGTAATTAGAATGCAAGTGAGATTTACATTATTATATAATTAATTGTTTAAGTTACAACTTATTACAAATGAGATTTACATGGCCATAAAATTAACTGTAGCACCTTAGAAGTGAGGAAATGATTATGTAAAAGGGAAAAGAGAAAAGGAAAAAAGATTTTCTCATTTTTCTTTTTCGGTGTTTGGATAGATAGGGAAGTGAGCAATTATACTCCCCCACTTCCTTACTTCCGCCCACTTCCTTACAACCAAACAGTCCCTATGGACCTCGGTTCCGAACAAATTTCGATAGTTCCTGGGAATTCATTAACATTTTTTTATGCCCTGGAACGTGGCTGCATGAAATCAAATAGAAACACGCCAATTAATAGAAGTAGACTTCAAAAAAGGGATGATAATGGGCTGCAAAAGCCCATTCCCAGTCCAACCGTGTCAAAATTAAAAAATAGGCTCGGTTAGGCCCAGTCATCAAGTAATAACTGGCCTTTCTTTCTTTCTTTCTTTCTTTTTTCTGTTTTCACAGAAAAAGAGCAATTTTTACTATACCTATAATTTTGAATGACACAAAAAAAAAAAAAAAAAGAATCCAAAAAAATGTCTCAGTCCCATCGCAATGATTTTACTATACCTATAATTTTTACTCTGTGTTACTGGTTTAGATTTCTGAGTGGAACCGGAGCATTTGTCTCAGTGAGACATTTTCTGAGATTGAGGCTGGTGACTGACCGAAGAAAAAGTTTAAAAAAAAAAAAACTCAAAACTCAAATTGGAGGGAAGTCTTGTCTATCAAATTCTCTGTTATAAACATCTTGAGATATAATAAGCAAATTTCTGTTATCAAACAATTTTCATTTTTTTTTTCCCCTTTTGTTGCAGTTAGTGAGTGAGTGTGTTGAGAAGAAGGACTCTGGTGTTAATCAAACACCTGAGTAACCTCTCACTCCTGCTCTCAACCGCACAAATGCACTCTTCAAATCTCTCCAATCTCTCCGTCGCATTTCTTCTGCTATCATCCCCATCTTCTCCAACATTCTTCAAATATTTTCTCGCCCAAGAATTCTTCACAGACATCGATGAAGCAGCCACGGCCGCTGATGCTGCTGAGAAAACAGCAGCTGTCCCCAAGAAAACAGCCATCGACGCCGACACTGTTACATTGGTCACCTCTGTAACGAACCCGGCCAGCTCAGCTTCTTCGATCCCGTTCGTAGACCTTGTCGTTGTCGGTGATGGTTTCTGGACCTCCCGGAGCAGCGAAGCGAGCTTGACGAGCTTTTTCTCTGTCTTCTTCATCTCTCTGACGCACGACTCGAGCCTGACAGCATCGTTTCTGCGAACCGCAATTTGAGCCTCCGACTGGTGCTCGCCCATGGCCACGATCTCGGATCTGAAACAACCGTAGGCGTCCGCGAGTCGGAGGGAGTCGGCGAGGATCCGATCCGTCCACTCGGATCCGGATCCGCGACGGATGGAATCTTGGCTCTGAGGAAGGTTGATGAGGTCGTTGAGGGAGGCGTGGAGGAGCTCGAGGCGGGACAGGCCGTCACAGATCCAAGAAGCGGAGGCGCATTCGGGTTCGGGTTCGGGTTGTGACTCTTGCCAGGACTTAACGGATCGGATCTCGTCTTCGAGTTGGGCGACGAGAGGGTGGGAGCGGCAGGGGAGACTAACGGATCGGGCGTGGTACGATTTCCGTGGAGCGGGTGGTCGGGTTTTGAGACGGGGAGACCCGGTAAGAGAGAAGGAGCGGCTGAATCCGGCCACCATTTTTATTGCCTTTTTTGCTTGGTTTGTTGTTTGCTATTTGCTTCGAATTTAAATGGGGAGAGAAAGGATGAGATGGAATTAATGGATGCACGAGCGGGTAGTTGGAGGGAGAGCCAGCCTGGGGGGAGGCCGGATCCGTTAAAAAAGATGGTGGGCGGTGCAGTGGACTGGCGGTCTAGTTTAAAGTTTAGCGGTGTTGCCGCCGTGTTCGTCGATGGAGGACACCACGTGGTACACGCACGTTGGCAGCTCAAATGTAAAGATCTTGATTAGTGATGATTGAAGATTAGCGGCGCATACGTCATTAATTTTATATGGAGCCCAAATTGTTAAACGGATGCATGCACAAGCGAACGGGTTCCCAAGTGGTGGGAGACATGAAATGATCCACAAATGAATGAGAAGGGTTAGAATCGTCGAGAAAATCTTTGAAACGCGAAGGCGTCGGCATCGGATAGCTGGATGCGTGTTATATCCATCAGTTTGGTGTGAGTAGGGGTGAGCAGAGTTCGGTTATAACCGAAATAACAGACCAAAAACCGAAACCCGAACCCGAACCGAACCGAACCGAACCGCTCTAATTCGGTCGGGTTTCAGTTTTGTGTTCCAAAACCCGAATAGACCGAACCGAACCGAATTTCTCACTCTATATATTAACCTACTCAAATTCAATTTAGTGAATCATATAGTTCATAATAAAAACTGGTGAAAACTTATCTCATTAGTTTTAGTAATACCATCTTTTTTATGTTGAATATATGAAAGCAATATTAAGTACACCATCACAATTGAGAATAATATTTATATTAATATAGTTCTTTTTTTATTCTTATCATTAAAAGTTAGTAATAATTGAAAAGTCACCTAGAGGGGAGGGGTGAATAGGTGACAATGCTAATCAAGGGCAAATTAAAAATTTAAAGCTACACCAATCACAAGATGAATGCTAGCAAGTAAGTATGACAATGAATATGATGAGAAAATAATAGGTGCAAGCAAAATAGAGTAAGAATTGCAAGAATGTAAACCAATCGCAAACACAAGGATATGTTATCGAGGTTCGAGCACCCAGCTCTACTCCCCGCCTTCCCCAGAAGGATTCTAGCTACTTCCACTATCACAAAGATCTCAATTACAATGGAGTACCCAACTCCACAATCTCAGTACAAGAAATTTCCTTGGTAGTCAAAAGACCACAAACTCTCTCTTTCAAATATCTCTTCCCTTACAAAGGTCCTTAGAGAATATTGAGTAGGAATGAAGCTCTTTTGTGTGTAAGGAAAAGAAATTGAAATCAGAGAAAAACTTTTGAAAACCCTTCAGAAATTGAGAGAATTTAGCTCAAAAACCAAGAACTTTGAAAGCCTTAAACTTTTGAATTTTTGCAAAGATTGTTGTTGTAACCAATCTCTCCCCAAACACCCCTATTTATAGGAGAGGGCTAGGGTTTAGGGATAAAACATATTTACTGATGTTTAGGAGATAATTAGATCAAAATATATCCTTAAACGAATTTTTAAACACAAAAGACAAAAATAAACAGCTCTTAAAAAATCTGCCCGTTACTGTTCAACGGCTACATCGGTCGACCGGGCCGGTCGACCGGTAGTATAAAAATTTGACCGTTACAGGCGAGCGGTCGACCGACCCAGTCGACCGATAAAACCTGTGAGCAAAAATAATAGTCCGGTCGACCGCCCCGGTCGACCGACAGACGTGCACACGGATACGTGCATCTGCCAGGACTTCGGTCGACTGGTCCGGTCGACCGGACCAGACTGACACAGACTCGGTCGACCGACCCGGTCGACCGGATCAGGTCAAAAAGTCAATTTTAAAAAGAAAACAAAGAAGATTTTGATTTTAACAAAAATACTTTTGAACAGGGATTAGTATAAAACATAAATATATATCTGTAGGCAAAATCTTGTGTGCAAAATATTTTTGTATAATTTATAAGAAATTATTTTGGAATGAGCATGTGCGCAAAAACGTGTGTGATAGAGCTTCAAACCTATCCACTATTCTTTAACAAACTATAAACTGAAAAACAAGTTACATGAAGACTTCTTGTGCTATCTTCAAGTCTTTGAGCCATCCAATGCCTTACTAGTGCCTTCTCTTCTATGATCCTTCCTTGATGTGCAATTTGCCTTCCTTGCTTTGTGGAACTTAGAAGTTCTTGCAATAGCTAAGCGAATGGTCTCTAAACATGGTACAAACCTGAAACTTATCTTAACAAACTTGTTAGTACCAAATAGCTCATATTTGGTTTGTCATCATCAAAACACAAAACAATTGGAGAGTGTAACCTCTTGGGCCAACAATCTCCCCCTTTTTGATGATGACAAAACAAATAGGCTATTAACAAAAATATAGGGTAGGAGAAAACTCCCCCTCAAATTATGCTATACTTAAAACACAAGAATATGCTCTAGAACTAATAATTGAAGAACTAATAATTGAAATGATGCACCAATTATTGAAACTAATTAAAACAAATATATAAAACACAAAAATTGCTCTTGATACCAAAAATACCAAAAACAATTAAAACACAAGAATTTATTTAAAACACAAAAACTCATAAAAACAAAACAAAACAACAAAACATATAAATTCATATGGAACCAAGACCAAATGAACTTATTTTTGTCCATGTAAACTTATTCTCCCCCTTTTTGTCATACATCAAAAAGGGTTATGAAAAACATGTTTATTCAATAATACAAACATTAAGTTCTCCACAAATAAACGAAAATCTAGCAAAATCAAGAGGTTTAGTGAAAATATCGGCTAGTTGTAAATCCGTGGAAACATAATCAATATCTATATCACCTTTCTCAAAATGATCTCTAAGAAAGTGATATCTAATCTCAATGTGCTTGGTCTTACTATGTTGATTTGCATTTTTGGTCATGTGTATAGTACTAGTATTATCACAAAATATTTTTATATGATCAAAGTGCAAATCAAAATCAAGGAGAGTATGTTTCATCCAAAGGATTTGTGCACAACAAGCCCCCGCGGCAACATACTCCGCCTCGGCGGTTGAGAGAGCTACGGAATTTTGTTTCCTAGAGGACCATGAAACAAGACAATTACCAAGAAATTGATATGTCCCACTAGTACTCTTTCTATCTACTCTACAACCCGCATAGTCGGCATCCGAATAACTAGTCATAGAAAAATCTATAATTTTCGGATACCAAAGACCCATTCCAATAGTGCCCTTAATATAACGAATAATGCGTTTTACCGCAATAAGATGAGACTCTTTAGGACACGATTGAAATCTAGCACAAAGACACACACTAAACATGATATCCGGCCTACTTGCCGTCAAATATAAAAGACTTCCTATCATGCTTCTATATAATTTAATATCAACATTTTTACCTTGTTCGTCCTTATCAAGCTTGGTAGTAGTTGCCATTGGAGTGTTGCAAGCCTTTGATCCTTCAAGCCCAAACTTTTTTACTAGCTCCTTTGCATACTTGGCTTGGTTAATGAAGGTTCCGTCTTGCAATTGCTTGATTTGGAGTCCAAGGAAGAAATTTAGCTCACCCATGGAAGACATTTCAAATTCTAGTTGCATTACCTTCTCAAAATCCTTGCATAAAAGCTCATTAGTAGATCCAAAAATTATATCATCAACATAAATTTGCACAATTAAAATATCATTCTCAACATGCTTGGTAAAAAGAGTTGTGTCTACTTTGCCTTTAATAAAATCATTTGAAATGAGAAAACTAGAAAGCCTTTCATACCAAGCTCTTGGAGCTTGTTTCAATCCATACAAAGCTTTATCAAGTTTAAAAACAAAATCGGGATGAACATGATCAACAAAACCGGGAGGTTGTGAAACATAAACTTCTTCATTAATAAAACCATTTAAAAATGCACTTTTTACATCCATTTGAAAAAGTTTAAAATTTTTAAAACATGCAAAAGCTAGTGTCATCCGTATGGCTTCAAGCCGTGCTACGGGTGCAAAGGTCTCCTCAAAGTCAATTCCCTCAACTTGAGTGTAACCTTGGGCCACTAACCTAGCTTTATTCCTAATGATATTTCCGGACTCATCCATCTTGTTTCTAAAGATCCACTTAGTACCAATTATTGGTCTATCGTGGGGCTTAGGAACAAGGTGCCAAACTTGGTTGCGCTCAAATTGATTGAGTTCCTCTTGCATGGCAAGCAACCAATATGGGTCCGTCTCGGCTTCGAGAATACCTTTGGGTTCAAAATGAGAAATAAAAGCAAAGTTACCACATATGTCATGGAGTTTGGAGCGCGTTGTGACTCCTTTAGATGCATCACCCAAGATGAGCTCCTTAGGATGATTTGTAGCGTATCTCCAAGCTTTAGGAAGCGGTTGAGTGCTTTCCTCCTTATCCTCTTGAACTTCACCAATAGGATCTAGCTTTTCTTCTTGAGCGGGTGAGTCCTTCAAGGATAGTCTCTCCATGTCTTCACCTAGTGGTTCAATCTCTATAACATTCTCAACAACCACATTAGATTCTTCAAATTTAACATGCATGGATTCTTCTATGGTAAGAGAAGATCTAATGAAAACTCTATATGCTTTGCTAGTAGAGGAATATCCAACAAAGATAGCCTCATAAGCCTTAGCATCAAATTTACCCAAATTATCCTTAGTATTTAAAACAAAACACTTGCATCCAAAAACTTTAAAATATGCAACATTAGGTTTTCTAGAATGATACATTTCAAATGATGTTTTTGAAGAATTTTTGCACAAATAAATACGATTCGATATATAGCATGCGGTGTTTACGGCCTCGGCCCATAAATATTGAGGGAGGTCATATTCACTTATCATTGTCCTAGCCATCTCTTGAAGTGTTCTATTTTTCCTTTCTACAACTCCATTTTGTTGTGGAGTTCTAGGACAAGACGTTTCATGCTTAATTCCCTTTTCATCACAATAAGTCATGAAGAGTTGGTTAATAAACTCACCACCTCTATCACTTCTTATTCTCAAAATCGGAAAACCCTTTTCTTTTTCAACTCTTTTTCGAAAAATCTTAAAATGAGAAAAAGTTTGATCTTTATTTTGCAAAAAGAAAACCCAAGTAAAACGGGAGAAATCATCAACCAAAACAAATGCAAATCTACTTCCATTTAAACTTTTAGTTTTAGTTGGTCCAAAAAGATCCATATGAATTAATTCTAAAGGCCTAGTTGACATGATATCCTTGATTGGTTTAAAGGAGGACTTGGTTTGTTTCCCAAGTTGGCACGCACTACAAATGCGGTCTTTCTCAAAATCCAAGCAAGGTATACCCTTCACCAATTCCTTTGAATTAATCCTAGAGATATGGTCAAAAGATGCATGTCCTAATCTTCTATGCCAAAGCCAAGAATTTTCATCAAAAGCATTTAAGCATTTAGTAGAACAATCTAAATTAAGCATGTCAATAATATGAACATTATTATCACGAAAACCGGTAAGAATACAAACATCGGATTTAACATCAAAAATCTTGCATGAGGAATCATCAAAAACAACTTTAAGTCCACGATCACAAAGTTGGCTAATGCTAAGCAAATTATGTTTTAAACCATCTACTAAAACAACATTCTCTATAATAGGAGATGAACCAATTTGAATATTACCGATACCGATGATGGTGCCTTTGGAATCATCCCCGAAGGTGACGGAGCCACCTTCCATGTACCTTGATAGGGTTGTGAAGTTGTTGATGTCCCATGTCATGTGTCTTGAACAACCACTATCAAGGTACCACCGCTCCCTACGTCTTGGAGTCTTGGTGTGTACCTACATCAAACATTTTAGGACTTGATTTTGGTACCCACATTTTCTTGGGTCCATGAGGGTTAGAGCCATTAACCCAAACAAGATTATTTGAACTATGCAATTTATCATAACAAAATTTAGCTAAATGTCCATTTTTGCCACAATAAGTACATCTATACACTCTACCATATCTAAAAGCATAGTGAGTGTGTGATTTGTGAGCATGGGCATTGTGAGCATGAAAAGATTTAGCATGAGAAGTATTATTTGAAGTGTGAGCATGTGGAATTTTAGCATGAGAATCTTTAACATGAGAAGTGTGCTTTTTGGAAAACTTTTCTTCAAGTTTCTTAGTATTAAAGGCACAATCTTTTAAAACTTTTTCAAACTCATTCATTTTGGATTTAAAAGAAGAGATTTCTTTATTATCAACAATAGGGGTTTTACCCTTACAAGAAGTCTTATAAGCGTCAAATTCATTTTGAATAGAAACAAGATTGGAAGAAAGATCATCTTTTTCTTTTGAAACCAAAGCAAGTTGATTTTTAAGAAAAGCAACTTCTTTTTGTAATTTGAAGCATTCCATTTTCTTGTTATCATAAGTTTCGGAAAGTTCTACAAAGGCATGAACTAGAACTTCCTTACTTACATCATCATCTTCATCATCAAAGGATTGAGAGGTTACCTTGGGTGTGTTTGCCATGAAACACATGTTAGCTTGATCCACCTCCTCTTCGGACTCGCTTTCCGAATCCCATGTTGCTTTGTAGGCTTTCTTTTCCTCCGGCTTCTTTGGCTTGAAGGAGGAAGTCATTTTCTTCTTGAACTCCGGACAATCCGCCATGATATGTCCGGGTTTGCGGCAATTGTAGCATATGATCTTCCGCTCCTCTTTACCTTCGAATCTTCTCCGGAAGTTGAACTTGTTCTTTCGGTACAACCTCTTGACATTCCGCACAAGTAGGGTTAGCTCCTCATCTTCTTCTTCGTCTTCATCATCGTCATCATTGGTGGATGAAGTCTTAAAGGCAATGGATTTCTTCTTTGAAGTAGTTGCCTCATCTCTTGCTTTCTTCTTCATCTCATGGGTCTTTAGGTTCCCAATGAGACTAATGATGTCCATCTCGTCCTTGTCGTTCAACTCCTTTAAGGTGGTGGCCTTGATCTCCCAAGATGGTGGAAGAGCCCGTATCACTTTGCGCACCTTTTGATCATTGGAGATGACGTCACCTAATGAAGAAAGACCATTTGTAATTTTAGTGAAACGAGTAATCATACAATCAATGGATTCTTCATCAAGCATTTTGAATGATTCATATTGAGACCTCAAGAGATCTATCTTAGCTCTCTTGACTTGTGAAGTCCCTTCATGTGTGACCAATAAGTGTTGCCAAATCTCATAGGCGGATTGGCAATGAATTACCCGTGTAAGGTCATCCTCATTCAAGGCGGTTAAAAGGGAGTTTTGGGCTTTTGAGTTAGCCTCATATTCTCTAAAGTTGAAGTCGGTCCAAGTGCTCTCATCTTCATTGGGTGCTACATAGGGTTTGGTCAAAGACTTAGCCACTAAACTACCTAGTGATTGCAAAAAGATAGTCATCCTAACCTTCCAAATAGGGAAGTTGAGTCCATCAAATTTAGGTGGGGTTTTAATGTTGTCGGCCATGTTTACTAGTGTATGAATGTATGAATGGAAATGTTGATTAGCAATATTTTAAGGATCTCTTTATGGATGTTAAGCCAAACCTAGAGTCCAAGCTCTGATACCAATTGAAAAGTCACCTAGAGGGGGGGTGAATAGGTGACAATGCTAATCAAGGGCAAATTAAAAATTTAAAGCTACACCAATCACAAGATGAATGCTAGCAAGTAAGTATGACAATGAATATGATGAGAAAATAATAGGTGCAAGCAAAATAGAGTAAGAATTGCAAGAATGTAAACCAATCGCAAACACAAGGATATGTTATCGAGGTTCGAGCACCCAGCTCTACTCCCCGCCTTCCCCAAAGGATTCTAGCTACTTCCACTATCACAAAGATCTCAATTACAATGGAGTACCCAACTCCACAATCTCAGTACAAGAAATTTCCTTGGTAGTCAAAAGACCACAAACTCTCTCTTTCAAATATCTCTTCCCTTACAAAGGTCCTTAGAGAATATTGAGTAGGAATGAAGCTCTTTTGTGTGTAAGGAAAAGAAATTGAAATCAGAGAAAAACTTTTGAAAACCCTTCAGAAATTGAGAGAATTTAGCTCAAAAACCAAGAACTTTGAAAGCCTTAAACTTTTGAATTTTTGCAAAGATTGTTGTTGTAACCAATCTCTCCCCAAACACCCCTATTTATAGGAGAGGGCTAGGGTTTAGGGATAAAACATATTTACTGATGTTTAGGAGATAATTAGATCAAAATATATCCTTAAACGAATTTTTAAACACAAAAGACAAAAATAAACAGCTCTTAAAAAATCTGCCCGTTACTGTTCAACGGCTACATCGGTCGACCGGGCCGGTCAACCGGTAGTATAAAAATTTGACCGTTACAGGCGAGCGGTCGACCGACCCAGTCGACCGATAAAACCTGTGAGCAAAAATAATAGTCCGGTCGACCGCCCCGGTCGACCGACAGACGTGCACACGGATACGTGCATCTGCCAGGACTTCGGTCGACTGGTCCGGTCGACCGGACCAGACTGACACAGACTCGGTCGACCGACCCGGTCGACCGGATCAGGTCAAAAAGTCAATTTTAAAAAGAAAACAAAGAAGATTTTGATTTTAACAAAAATACTTTTGAACAGGGATTAGTATAAAACATAAATATATATCTGTAGGCAAAATCTTGTGTGCAAAATATTTTTGTATAATTTATAAGAAATTATTTTGGAATGAGCATGTGCGCAAAAACGTGTGTGATAGAGCTTCAAACCTATCCACTATTCTTTAACAAACTATAAACTGAAAAACAAGTTACATGAAGACTTCTTGTGCTATCTTCAAGTCTTTGAGCCATCCAATGCCTTGCTAGTGCCTTCTCTTCTATGATCCTTCCTTGATGTGCAATTTGCCTTCCTTACTTTGTGGAACTTAGAAGTTCTTGCAATAGCTAAGCGAATGGTCTCTAAACATGGTACAATCCTGAAACTTATCTTAACAAACTTGTTAGTACCAAATAGCTCATATTTGGTTTGTCATCATCAAAACACAAAACAATTGGAGAGTGTAACCTCTTGGGCCAACAATAATTATATGAGTTTTGATATAAGAGCTCAAATACGGTGTAAAAGTTTTAGAATATGAAATTTTCAATTCACATTAAGCTTAGAATCTTTTTCTTATTTCTAATTTGTGTAATGGATATTTGAGATTATAATATTAAAGGATGATAATATAATGGTGATTAAAAAATGTAAGAAATGATGGCAATATATTGACCTAACCAAAAAAATCGAAAAAACCGAACCGAACTGAGTTGATTCGGCTCGGTTCGGTTACTAAGTCTAATCGGTTCGATTCGGTTTTGTAAAAATTAGCAAAAACCGAACCGAACCGACCGATGCTCACCCCTAGGTGTGAGAACGCGTTGTTAGTGGCGGACGTAGAATTTTTTATCAGTGTGGAGTGTAATATAAAATAAAAATTTTTTTTTCATGCATTACGCAGTGCAATAGATATGATAATTCAAAAATCAAACTTTCAAATTTGTGCATGTTCTGCAAAGGGGGAGATGTTGGGGGAGGAAGTCGTCGAGAAAGTTAACGAAGGACGAAGAAGAACTAGAAATCAGCAGCAGCATAACAGCAGCAGAACATGCTTCCAGCAAGAGCACGGTCGACCGGGCGGTCGACCGTAGGCAGGAGCAAGCGCACAGTCGACCGTGGTGCACAAACGTGCACAACATGCATAGAGGGGTGGCGGTCGACCGGGCCGGTCGACCGCAGGAAGAGAGCGGTCGACCGAGCGGTCAACCGACTGAAGTGACCCAACTCTCTGTTGGGCACCCGGTCGACCGGTAGAAGGGGTCGGTCGACCGGCCGGTCGACCGACAGTCGGGTCTGCTATTTTCGGAAAGGGTTATTTTGAACCCTATAAAATGGCTGTTTTGATTTCTAGGGTTTTGTATCTTTGAGAGAGGGTTTGTTAGCAATCCCGGAGGAGAGCAGAGCAGAGGCAGAGCTTTCCCGATCCCCATTGCTATAAGTTGTAATTGATTTGTTGAAATCAATAACCCTCCCCCTTTCATTGCCCCGAGGACGTAGGCATCAAGGCCGAACCTCGTTAAATTGTTGTTTCGTGTGCTTTCTCTGGATTGTTTTATTTGTGCTGGTTTTGGGAGATTGTTCTTCGTACTTGGGAGATTCAGGGGATCCTCTATTGGGTTGTTGTCGTCGGCGCAACAAGTGGTATCAGAGCTTCCCAGGTTTCGCTTGGGATTTGTCTGAAGATTCAGAGGGCTCAAGATCTGATTCGGTAGAGATCGTGTGTCGATCTCAGATCAGAGGTATTCGTGTTCGTGGGATCGTGTGTCGATCTCAGGAGGACGCAAGGAGGGCTCGTGAAATCAGTGGTGGAGTAGATCCGGTGAGAAACTCAATCTAGGGTTTCAAGGGAAAATGTAAAAATTCAATTTTTATCGAAGTAGTGATCTATTTTCAGTTGATTGATTTTCCGCATAGATAGAGGATCAAGTAATCTAAATGGCAGAAGAAATTGCTTCGGTTAAGACCATGAATCCTCACCCGAGGATTGATGTTATCAAGTTCAACGGTACAAATAACTTCGGGATGTGGAGATGTGAGGTTATGAATGCACTGAATGCATCAAACCTCGAGGACACTCTCCTATTAGAAAAGAAGAGGAGCACGACCACTGATGAAGAGTGGGCAAAGATGAACAGGTCGGCGTGTGGGTTGATACGTTCATGTTTGTCGCAAGACATAAAATATCTTGCACAACATGAGACGTCGGCGAAGCATCTGTGGGAAACCCTTGAGAAGAAATACCTGACGAAGAGTGTTGAGTCTAGGTTGCAACTTAAGAATAAGCTGTACAGATTTCAGATGAAGAAGGGAAGCACAGTGAATGAGCACATCAACCGATACACGAAGCTTCTTACAGACTTGGTGAACGTGGATGTCATTGTAGAAGAGGAGGACAAGGCGATCATCTTCCTGAACTCACTCCCGGAGGAGGAGTATGAGACATTCACACTGACCTTTATGAATGGTAGGCAGACTCTGGACTACCATGAGGTGTCATCTGCACTGACAAGTTATGAGACGAGGAGAAAGGAGAGACATCCTTCTCAGTCAAGCTCATCGGCGGAGGCACTGGAAGTAAGAGGCAGGGGTTCATCGAGGAAGGGCAAGGAAGAAAGAGGAAGATCAAAGTCCAGGCCGGGTTTCAGGGATCTCAAAAGGAATCAGTGTGCCTTCTGTAGAGAGATAGGGCACTGAAAAGTGGACTGTCCGAAGTTCAAGGGGAAGAAGGAGTCGAAGGCTGAAGCAAATCTATCAAAGGTGACGAATACTCAGAGGAGCAGTTCTCAGGCAGATGGATCAGATTCGGACTCGTCAGGTTTCTCGTTTTCAGTCAGTTCTCCCATCATTGGTAACTCATGGAAAGATGAGTGGATTCTGGATACAGGTACAACAAACCATGCATGCCCTAATCGGGGTTGGTTTTCTAGCTTTGAGAAGCTGGAGGGGTGTTCGGTCGTTATGGGCGATGATCACTCATGTAGCATGGAGGGTGTAGGTACAATCCGAATCAGGATGTTTAATGGGATAGTAAGGGAGCTGAAGGGAGTGAGGTATGTACCTCAGTTGAAGAGAAATCTAATCTCCGTGGGAACTTTGGAAGCATCGGGCATGGTGATATCTGTTCGAGATGGCGATCTCAGGATGATCAAGGGCTCGATGGTGGTGATGAAGGGCGTCCACCGAGGCAATCTCTACTACTTGAAGGGTAGTACGATTACGGATCAGGTGGAGATTTTGAGTTCCTCAGATGATGGTGGCCCGGAGGTCTGGCAAGGAAAGGTCGGACATGAAGAAGAAAAGTCTTTGCGAGCTCCTACAAAGATGGAATCGTTGGAAGGTGCTGCTACCTGCAAGTTGAAAGGTGGACACATCGTTCTGGACAAGAAGAAGGTGAGATTTAGCACCAGTACTCACTGCAATGAAGGTCTTCTTGATTGTGTTCACATGAGCGTATGGGGACCTGCTAAGACGGCATCGCTTGGAGGTCACAGGTACTTTGTCACTTTTGTTGATGGTTCATCTAGGCAGGTTTGGATATATCCCATGAGACAAAGGGGTGAAGCCCTAGATGTGTTGGTGAAGTGGAGAGGAAGAATGGAGAAGCAGATAGGTAGGAAGGTGAAGGAGCTTCATATTGGTAATGTTGAAAAAGACATGAACCAATTCCTACGATTTGGCCAGAACACAGGTATTGCTACTCACTTCACAACAGGTACAGATGGGTTGGCTAAAGATGTAGTCCGTTCCTTGCTGGAGGAGGTTCGACGGTTGTTGTCTAATGCAGGATTAGACAGGTCGTTTTGGGCTGAGGCGACTGAGTATGCTAGCCATCTCATGAATAGATCGACTGCGATAGGAGGTAAAGCTCCATTGGATATTTTGGTCTGGGAAAGCTGCTCAAGATCATGGTGTGCTGCGGGAGTTTGGAAGTCCGGCCTACTTCAGTGCCAAGAATGGTAAGGTGAATCCGCGAACAAAGAGGTTTGTCTATTTGGGCGTCAAGAGAAACAGCTACAGGTTGTGGGACCCCGAAGACAAGAAGATCGTGATGAGCAGGAATGTCACTTTTGAGAGACTTCAGCGTTGAAGTCCACTGTCTCTCAGCAGGTGGAGAGGACGAAGACTAAGGTTGTATCGCAGCGGGTGGAGATTGATGCTACTCCACCATCTCCAGTTGGTTCGGCATTAGAGGAGACTTCACCGGATATGACACCGGGTGGAGATCATGATACCAAGGGTGATGCTGAACAGGTTGATGACATTGCGGAGGATGTCGAGTTGTTTGCAGCTATTGGAACAAAGGTGAAACCACGCTTGTGGGGAAAGAAGCATGAATCTCAAGCTTGTGATCGTGACAAGTTGAAGTTGAAGGCCGTTGTTCTCCATGATGGTCGGAAAGAGGTTCATATGACTAAGTCTGACAGGTTCACTGCTGCAAATACAGGTACTAGTGTTTGAGCTTGATGAAGCTCATTCTAAATGAACTACGGTTGGCTTGATCCTTTTGGGTAAAGGTACGTAGGCAGCTATAAAGGCACAGCCAATTGGTGATGCAACTCTTATGAAGCTATTTGGGTTCTCGAGAAGCTGTTTGAATCTTCACGTAGAGGTGAAGAGGTGTGGCTGATGGAACTTCACGTAGAGGTGGAGGGGTTTCACGTAGAGGTGAAGCGTTGTGGCCAGTTGGATCTCACGTAGTGGTGAGGTGTTGTGATCTCGATGAACAGGTTGATCTTCCGGTGAGAAGATGTTGAGCTTGCATAAGGAGGGGTGTGCATCCAGTTGAAGCCGATGATGTTTGGTGTGCTCTACACAGACTTGGTGGACCGTCAGTGGAAGACAGGTAGACTAGATAGAGCTGGTCAGTTGGAGAGTCAGTGTTGGCTCGTGAGGAAGTCTTCATGAGGTCATGAAGATGTGGAGTAAAATAATGGTATGGTGATCGGCATGTATGGAAGTTCTCCTAAGGTGAAGTTGAAAAACACCTAGAGGGGGGGTGAATAGGTGTAAGTGCTAATCTAAGAACTAAATGCGCTAAATGCGGAAGCTAATGCAAATTTTGCAACACACTTAATACAATCAACAAGTGTAGCCGAATTCCCCGTGAAGGGCTCTGGACTAACTCCTCTTGATTCCCCTTGAATGGGTTGAGGTGCTATGTGAAGCTCTTGTTGATTAAGTACAAGTGAGGCACACACAAACAACCAAGCATATACAAGATATAGCAATGTGAATTATGCAAGGCACAACACAAGCAAATAGATATGATATGACTATGAATTATGCTCAACACAAGCAAATATGATATGAATGAAGTATGATGCTTTGCACAAATGTAAAGAGAGAGAGAGTTGAGAGACAAGTGGATCAAACGCAAAAGCCAAGATATGTTTCGAGGTTCGAGCACCTTGCTCTACATCCCCGCCTACACCACCGTGTAGGATTTTCAATCCACTATCTCCCACCGAGGGAACCTCTACCAAAGAGGATTTGTTACAACTCTAGGAGTACCAAACTCCTCTCTCAAACAACCACCTCACAACCGAGGGGTAGGCCCGTAGCCAATACAACAACCAATCCACCTCACACTTGAGGGATACAAACCAACAACCAACTCCACCTCACCAAGAGGGAGCAAACACCAATCTCCACCTCTACCAAAGAGGGAGCAAACCAAACCTCAACCTCTACCTAAGAGGGAGCACCCAACAAAGAAAAGGGTTTACAATTTGGAGGCTCAACAACCTCAAACAATCTCTCTTTCTTTTATTTTTCCCACAAACAAATGATCCTAATAGAATAGGATAGGTGATAGCTCAAGTGTGGAAACAAGGTGTTTTTGGAAACAAGCAACAAAGAAAAACTACTAGGGAAATCTCTTGTAAATGATAGAAAATGAAAATCAATACAATCTCCCAAAATCCTAGTTTTCTTTGATTTTCCAAAAACTCAAAACAATAAAGATGAGAAGTTTAAAGCCCAAAAACTCTTTTAAAAACTTGTTTTAAACTCTAGAAAACTGGAATTTTTTCTCTTGTAAAAACCTTGGCCAAAAACCCAAAGAGATGGGGTTTATATAGGCCAAACCAGAAACTAGCCGTTAGGCTGATGTGGCAGCCTGACAGGCTGACGGTCGACCGGCCCGGTCGACCGCCAACGGTCAAAAATGTGACCGTTGGGCAACCACGGTCGACCGGCACGGTCGACCCAAACAAACAGAGAGCACTGCTCTCAGACCGGTCGACCGTCCGGGTCGACCGTCCCAAAGCTGCCAAACGTGCACAGATTTGTGCACGTCGGTCGACCGGCCCGGTCGACTGACTTCACCCTAGTCGACTTGGTCAGTTGACTTAGTCGACTGGTTGAAGCCTGGAACAGAAATCTGGGTCAGTTTGAAAATATTTTGAAAAATCTTTTAAGTCTTCTAAAAATTCACAAAACTTGTTTTAACATTTTATATTAAAACACAAACTTGTGATAAAATTTCAAGACATATATCAATCATATCAATTCATTTTAGAGTCTTGCAAATTTTATCAAAACCAACACTTGTATTTTTATCAAACTTGATTTTTCCAAAACATGAATAGGATAGTCAAAATAAGTTTGTCTAGCAAGTTTAAAGCATGTATGTATATTTAGAACATATCTAATATACATAGAAATAAAGTAAACTTGTTTTGATCTACTATTCATGAAAACCAAATCCAAAATATAAATCTTTTGTGTGTTGTGCACTTGAGCATGTCAACTATACTAAGCTTTACAAATGGATCTAAAACACACTATCTAAACTATTGATACCTAAGTCTTCTTGATGATCTTCATCTTCAAGTTGACTTGCTCCAAAACTCCATCCATGGGCTAGGCAATATGTGATCATGAAGCTTTGGCCTTGGAATCACTATGAAAAGCTTATAAACTCCTTTGTTGAAGCTAATCACCAACTAATATCTTGGTTAATGATCTGAAACTTAAACAACACAAGATTATTAGTAAACATAACTACATGAGTTAATCATCATCAAAACTAGGGTGGAAGGCCTTTGGGCCAACAATCTCCCCCTTTTTGATGATGACAAAACTCATGGAGTTATATATGCATGGATTAAAGTTAAGCTTCAAAGAAGCTCCCCCTTAACTCATGCATAAAACAAATAAATATAAGATATGCAATGAATGTACATAAACATGTATGCATCAACATGCATAAAACATATAAACATATTCTAGAAGCATATAAACATATTCTAGAAGCTCTAGTTACCAATTAAATTAATAAAGCATTAATAAAAATACTAGATGCTCTAGATACCAATAAAACTTAATATATGCAAAAACATAAGTATGCATATATAAAACTCAAATTATTCTCCCCCTTTTTGTCACTCATCAACAAAGGGGTAAACAATCAAAACAATAAAATGAGGGGTAAAAATCTTTCTCCCCCTTTTTGTCAATCAAAACAATAAAACAATGTTCTCCCCCCTTTTTGTCTAAAAACAAAAACAAGGTCAATAAGGGGTGACTAAAATCAACATGATATCAATAGAAAAATATGTCAATGAAGCATCTTGATATCAATTGAAAATAAATAAGGATCAATAAATGTTATATGCTATATACATTCATGAAGAGGAAGACGCTAAGTTAGCTTCCCTACACATATGCATTACATGAAAGAGGGATGTTAAGCCCTAATTTACATAACACACATTATGTAATGCATAAGAGGAGATGTGAAGCTCCCCCTACACACGTGTACCACATAAAGAAGAGATGTTAAGCTCTTCAATACAAGATACACTCATCATGAATCTATATGTAGAAGAGATGTTAAGCTCTCCTTGCATATAATTATAAATCAAAACTTTTGTAATTTTCTTTTAAACAAAATTTTTAGATACCAATTTAAACACAAAACATCTTGATATCAAAAGATAGTATTTTTCTTTAAGTCATATAAACAATTGAAATGACTATTTTTTTATCATAAAGCAAGGGAGTGGAAAACTAAATACCAATTGAAATATGAAAATCGAATTTTCTCCCCCTTTATGAAATACCAACAAAAACAATGCGTAGGCTTGAAATAGGATACCAATTGAAAACTAAATCAATTGAAATAAAGTTGAAGCTCAAGCTCTAGCATAAACAAGATTTGTGTGAAAAATTTATATCTTAAGCACAAATAAAACAAGTATATGTGTATGAAATAGAATGAGTACCATCACTAATAGATGATACCAATTGAAAATATACATACACAATAAACATATGAGTATACAAAATGATCAAATTGATACCAATTGAAAGAGTTCAATGATACCAATTGACATAGCAATAAGTTCATGTGTATACATCATATTACTAATCCTCCCATCTCATGCACAAGTTTAAAAAGATTTTCAATATAAACATAACAAGACATGGACTCCCATCCATCCTCCCATAAAGGGTAGGGGTTTTCAAAATAGATTTGAAAATAAGTTTAGTTTGAAAAACTCTACCATATGAAGAATACAAACTAGTTAAATGGGAAATCTTGTTAACTAGTACGAAATCCTTCAAGTAAGGAATACAACAAAAATAATTTTCATAAAACACAAGTAAATCACATAACACTTAAAACACTCTAATATCCATAAAGTCCATAAAATTTTCAAAAGAGGTGAGTGCACTAGTGTTATGTGGAACATGGTATCATGAAAATGTCAATAAAGCTCAATATTCCTTTAAACATGAAAACATGAAAATCATCAAAACTTATTTAATCTTCAATGGCATATGTATGTCATGTACAAATTAAAATATACATATATATCCAAATACAAAGAGTCCACAATATATTTGCATAAAGGCACGTGGCTCAATGATAACATTATATAATAATAGTTTGGACATGATAGACATATACATGAAGTTAAACAATTAGACACAAAATCAAGAAAAACTAAATCTTCACCAAAACAAATTTCATTTCAAGGTATATGTATGAATTGTCAACACAATAAGTATACATACATATCCCTAAACACAATTGAGTCCATATATAGATTTGTATGAGAGGCAAATGACTCAAGAGGTATACATGTATATCTTAAAGTTTGGCAATACAAACATATACATGAAGTGAAAAACTCATAAAACAAATCCAAAAATGGAAAACAAGTTTGAAATGTAAGAATCATCAAAACTAGACTATACTAGCACATTTAATGGGAACAAATAAGCAATCAAGCCCAACATATATAGATTTATTTTGGCCCACTATATATACAAGTATAAGTCCTAGTCTTAATGAAAACTAACATCTAAACAAGTAATTTTAACATGAAGCATCAAAACACAATATAAAAATCATCATGATAAAACTAAAACATGATTACTATGTAAATTCACATGTATTAGATTCATGATGTACATTATAGCTTAAACAAAAGTGAGAACACTAAGTATGGGTTCATATAAACATGTGTGTCTCAAATACTATACATGTATATCAAGGATCTAATAAACATGGTAATTACATACTAATCCATAGACATCAAAAACATGCTATAAGCAATGAAATGAAAGCATGTAAACAATAAATAAGGAGTTAGAGATTCGATACCAAAACCAATAAGGGCACCGCTCTAGTTCTCCAAAACAAAAGTGGTCCTCTCCACCAAACCTTCCCTTGAAAGTGATGCATCCAATTGATTCTCTTTAAGCACGGAATGCATCCACTCCAAAGTGTCATCACTCTCACGTCATGTGAGAGCCCACACCTACATCAAAAATAATAGGAGGGGTGGTCTTTGGTACCCATATCTTATTGGGTCCATAGGGGTTAGTACCTTCTCTAACCCAAACAAAATTCTTTGCTAAATTTGAAGTATGTAGTCTATCATAGAAAAATTTAGCAAGGTGGCCCTTACGACCACAATGTGTACATGTGTACACATGAGCATACATATGGTGATGGGTGTGTCCGTGAGAAGCAAGTGTATGCCGTGGAGGGTGTGCATGCATAAAAGTTGGAACTTGTTTCTTTCGAACCAAAGTTTCCAAACGTGAGTGATTCATGGCACATTGGCTCATAGTGAAGCCCAAATAATCTACTCTCTTCTTTAACATACAAATATCATCATTAATCTTAGAAGAAGAGGTACATGCATTAGGTAGACTAGATGAAGAAGCTACACTAGCATGGCAAACATGTGCATCTATATTATTTTGCAAAACAATATTTTTCTTTAAACACACATCTAAATCATTAGAAATAGAAATAATTTTATTTTTCAAAGTAACATTCTCTTTTAAAACAAAATCAACTTTCGAAGACAAATTTTCATTTTTCTTCAAAAGTGCTTCACAATCATTTTTAGATTTTAAAAATTCATTTTCTTTAAGTGCAAGGTCTAATTTAGATCTTAATGAATCCCTTTCATTATAGACCTCAACCTTCTCTTGCAAAACATTGTTAAGTCTAGAATGCAAACTCTTATTTTCATTTTCAAGTCCTAGACTTTTCTTTTTCAAAATTTTATATTTTTCTATTAATTGTTCACACACAATAGAAAGTTCTTCATTCAAGGCATGAGGATCAATATAATCATTTGAAGAACTAGCACAATCATCATTATCTAAGTGGGTTTCCGATTGTACCTCAAGGGAGTCATTCCCTTGGACCATCAAGCATTGTGAGTCGGATTCTCCACTAGATTCCTCTTCTTGTTAGATTTGCACTTGAAGCTTGGAGGTGTTGGTGGTTGTTGTCAACTTGTTCCACACTGCAAAAGCGGAATCAAGGTTAGAAACACTCATAAGATATTCTTTAGATAAAGTGCTTCTAATGGCCTCTAGGGCTTGTGCATTGGCCCCTATATGATTGCGATCTCCAAGATAGCATTTCTTGGTGGCCGCAAGAAAGACATGCAAACCTAGGGTCTTTAGGTACATGGACATCCTATACTTCCAAACAACAATGTTGGAAGGATCAAAGCTAGGTAGGGTCATGAAGTCCATGGCAAACTATATGAGTGTGCAAACAAGCAAATGCAAACAATAGATTAGCAATCAAAGGATCTCACTCCTAGGATGTTAAGCCTAAGTATCAGGAATACTAGCTCTGATACAATTGAAAAACACCTAGAGGGGGGGTGAATAGGTGTAAGTGCTAATCTAAGAACTAAATGCGCTAAATGTGGAAGCTAATGCAAATTTTGCAACACACTTAATACAATCAACAAGTGTAGAGATGTTGAAGCCGAATACCCAGTGACGGGTTCTGAACTTTTTCCTCTTGATTCCTCTTGAATGAGTTGAGGCGCGCAATTGCCATCTCTAAGGTATTTGTTTTAAATATGAAAAATTTTACAAAAGTTTATTTTTAGTTATTAAAATAAGGTGTATATATATAAGTATATAATCACAAATTATACATGTGGACATACAATGGACATGGTATACATAAACAAAAGCAAAAGATATACAAGCATGACATATACACAATTATAATAGAGAAGTAAGTTTACACTAACATATATATATCCAAGTAGCATAAGGTAAACTAACAATCCTACACAATTGTATATAAACAAAAATTAAAACTCTTAAATGGAGATGTTACCAATTTACGGGCAATCTCCAAAATTAGGTGCCTCCACGATAGCGATGCAATCTTGATGTGTTCTTTAAGCTTTATTGCATCCACCACCCGGGCACCGTTTCCTCCTAAGTCTTGGAGGAGAAGATCCACCTGTTTCATCTAAAATTGGTGGGTCTTTTGGTACCCAAATCTTTGTGGGTCCTTTGGGGTTAGATCCGGGGCGAACCCAAACAAATTTATCTTTACATTATTTTAGCATAGCAAAACTTTTCTAAATGACCTTTGCGGTCACAATGTGTGCAAATGTAAATTCTACCACTACTATACATAAATGCATGATTATGTGTGTGTGCATGTTTATGTGATCGTGTAGAATGTTTGTGATGAACATGTTTCCCTTGGGCTATTCCTTTGGGAAATCTAGATGCAAGCTTGTTGAAATCAAATGCACACCTTTTAAGAGTAGAGTCTAAAACTTCAACCCGTTTTTGAATCTCTACAAATTCATTTTTATTACAAGAGACCATGGGGTTTTTCCTTTATTTGTCAATTTATATTTTTCAAAATCACTTTTCAATTTTTCAAAAGCACTAGGTAAAACATTATTCTCATTAAGCAAATATCATATTTATTCTTTAAGACATCATTTTCCTTTTTCAATTTCTTATTATGAGATTGTGAAATCTCATACCTATGTTGCAATTCTTCAAAAATTTGAGCAAGTTCATCCATTGTAAGATCATCATCATCAATAGAAGTTTCTAGACATACCTTAGATGAATCCTCACCTTGTGCCATAAAGCACATGTTGGCGGTGTCGATCTCCTCCTCGGATTCTGACTCCGTATCATCCCATGTAGCGGCCAAAGCTTTCTTCTTCTTCCCATGCTTGGAGGTGGTTGCTTGGAGAGCGGGGCAATCGGCAATTAGGTGACCGATCTTCTTGCAATGGAAGCAAGGACCGGGTTCTTCTCTTTCTTCTCGTACCTTCCTTGAGGTTTCCCTCTTCGGAAGTTGCTTTGCCGTCCCTTCTTGTAGAACATCTTGCCCACCTTCCGGATGAGCATGGCGAAGTCCTCATCGCAATCCTCCGATGAGTCGTCTTCTTTGTGTATGGTAGGAGTGGCTTTGAAGGCAATGGTCTTCTTCTTTGGTGCCTCCCGTTCTTCTCGTACCTTCATCTCCATCTCATGCGTCTTGAGATTTTCGATGAATCCGGAGAAGTCCAGCTCCTCTCGATCGTTGAGCTCCTTGAGTGTAGTAGCCTTTACTTCCCACGCCTTGGAAGAGCTCTAATGACTTTTTGAATCTTTTGGTCATTGTCGATCTTGTCACCTAAAGAAGACAATGCATTAGTTATTTTAGTAAAGCGAGTGAGCATGTCATCAATGCTCTCATTGTCAATCATATAAAAATTCTCATATTGAGAACGTAGCAAGTCAATCTTAGCTTTTTGACTTGTGACGTTCCCTCATGAGTCACAATAAGAATGTTCCAAACCTCAAATGCGGATTTACAGTTTATAATGCGTGCAAGGTCATCCTCATTCAATGCTTGGGTTAATGCATATTGGGCTCTAGCATTGGCCTCATAGTCTTTGGAAGTATCCTCGGACCATGTGCTCTCATCGGTGGTAGGTTCAATAAAATCTTTGGTAATGGCCCTAGCTACTCTAACACCTAAGGATTTCAAAAAGAGGTTCATCTTGACCTTCCAAATTGGAAAGTTCAAGCCATCAAATTTGGGTGGGGATTTAATGCTAGAAAAGTCCATGGATGCCATGTATGAATAGTAAGATGCACAAGATATGAATAATGCAACAAATGGTTATAGCCAAAAGTAAGGATCTCCCTAAGGTGGTTAAACCAAATACTAGGGTTAGGCTCTGATACCAATTGAAATCACCTAGAGGGGGGTGAATAGGTGATGGCTATATGAAATATGGCAATAATGCGGAATTTAAATTTAACACACAAATAGCACAAATATAGACTTGCAATAAATAGAACAATAAAGGTACAAGAATTAAAAGGAGTAGAGTTGAGAGAAAATTCGAGCAAACGCAAACGCAAGGATGTGTTTCCGAGGTTCGAGCCACGCTCTACGTCCCCGCCTTCACACTTGAAGGATTTGCACTACTATCGTTGATCCCACCGGATCGCCAATACAAGGACACACTTGTCCCTACACTTGTGATGCCGCAACACCACCCGAAGCTCACTAGCTCCCTTGAGGCCGATGCCTCTACAACTTCACTCAATAAGAAAGGTGATCACACTTGATCAAAATAGCTCACTTGCACAATCCTAGAACCAATGATATAGATGTAGAGCTTGGGATTGTGGTGTGCAAAAACTAGAGAGAAGGTAGAGGAATAGGCTACAAGTTGGGTGTTGGGAATTTAGGCTTTGAAAAATCTTTTATAAAAGAAAGGCTTTGAAATTCTTTGTAAAACTCTTGTGAAATCTTTTGAATTCTTTTGCAATAGTTGTCTTATCAATATGAGGTGACCCTCTATTTATAGGGGTCAAAAACAGCCTCACAAAATCGTTGGTATCAAATCCCAAAAGAATCAGCCAGAAAAAAATAGCTGTTGGATCTGTCAGAGCTTTTGACAGTGTCCGGTCGACCGGGCCGGTCGACCGCCAACGGTCAAAAATCCGACCGTTGGGCAGCAGCGGTCGACCGTCCCGGTCGACCCAATTTACCCGAGAGCACTGCAGAGTGCTCGGTCGACCGGGTCGGTCGACTGATAGCACATGCAGAGTGCTCGGTCGACCGGGTCAGTCGGCCGACGTACACATGCACAGTTTGTGCACGTTGTATCCGTCGGTCGACCGGAAACGGTCGACGGTCTCTGTTAGTTCTGAAAAATCAGAACTTCCAGAAAACCAGAAACTGGTATTTTGGTTTTGGTTTTGGTTTATATATTTTTGGACCTTGTAAAACTTAGAGTATGAGCATATGTCACTACTCTAACTTGTAAAAACATTTTGATAAAAATTCCTTTTGATAAAAGCTTGTTTTGTCCAAAAGTTTGATTTTCCAATTCAAACTATATTTTCAAAAACATGTTATTGCTGAAACTAAATTGTAAATGGATTTTGAGAACCTAATTTTTTTGAAGCCATAAAGAGTGTGTGTGTGATAATCCCATAACTCTACTTCTATCATCTAGTGTTTTGACAAAATATCTAAAAATAAAAATAAAATACAAATCTTGATTTTCTTCGTGTTTTGATCTCAACTTGGTATTCTCTTCATCATCTTGATCCCAAAGCCTCCTAGTGTGCATAGCTTGGGAATCTACATCTTTGCGGCGTCCAACTTGTGAGTCTTTATAGTGGAGCCGTCACATCACCTGTTTAAGAACCTGAAATACTTTGAACCCAAATGTTAAATACATAACTAAATATGGTTTGTTATCATCAAAATAACCATGGAGATATAGGGCAAATGGCCTTTGGGCCAACAATCTCCCCCTTTTTGATGATGACAAAACATATGTAGTTATCACAAAATATTTTGGGTAGAGACTTCAAATGAAGCTCCCCTCAACACATGCATATGCACACACAATCATACTCAGGCATAGTATAAAAAATGACAAACACCATATTTCCATGCCAACAAGTACTCATATCATAGAGCAAATACTCATGTCATAGATAAAGATAGAACATGGGTTCATACAAAAAGGATACATATAAAAACACGTCCACAAAGCATAATAGAAAATACATGTAGAAATATGTCCAAATACATGTCCAAGACAAACTAATACTACATGTCCAAAACACACAAATATCCAAACACACATATCCAAACACACAAGTACTACATCACAAAATATCTCTCTCAAGATAACTCTCCCCAAATAACTACTCCCCCTTTTTGACATCATAAAAGAGGAGGTCACACCTCAGCACCAGCATCACACCGTCATCGCCGTCATCGTCTCCGTCATCATCGCCGGCATTGTCGCCGTCCTCTGACGAGTGCTCCATGCCTTCGGTCATAGTCTTGTCACCATCACCATCTTCCTCTGAAGAAGATGAAGAAGCTGCCGCCTCCTCTGGATCAATGCTGTCAACCCGAGGTCGAGGTGGAGGAGCAGATGATGGAGCTCTGGTAGGAAATGGAGGACCAATGGAGGGAAGTGGACGAGCGATGGAAGTAGGATCAGGAGGAATCATGTCGAATTTTGTGAAAAGAGCCTCAAACTGTACATCCATGAATCTCATGGAGTCAGCAATATTGTAGGCTGTCTAAAAATGACTAACAGACCAGCCATTAAGGAAGCAGAGTCTCAAGCTCTAGACGCAGAAATCGATGCTCGCGTCTCAGCATTAAGACGCGTTGGCTCTACACCCGCGTCACAACGTTCAGACGCGTCGGCCCGAAGCCCGCGTCTCAGCATCAAGACGCTTCGGCCCGAAGCCCCGTCTCAGCATCAAGGCGCATCGGCCCGACGCCCGCGCCTCAGCATCCAGGCGCATCGGCCCGACGCCCTCGCCTCAGCATCCAGACGTGAAGGCCCGAAACCCGCGTCTCAAGGCGCGTTTGGCTCGACGCCCGCGTCTCAAACTTCAAGGCGCGTTTGGCCCAACGCCCGCGTCTCAGTTGCAACTGCCCTGATTGCGGGGCCAGTCACCGCGCATGTAGCGGGTAGTGGCCCCTCATTCGGGAGCGTTTTCAGGAGGCACCTTCACCCCCTGAGACCCCTATAAATAGAGCCTTGTTTGCTATAAAGGGGAGAGAGGCTTGAGAGGATCGAAGCTTGGCAGAAGATCGGAGTTTTGAAGAGAGAGAGCTTTGGGATAGGGCATCATCAAAATCGATCGAATCCAGGCAGGAGGATCATCAAGAGAGAAGCACGACTCTTCAGCGAGCTTACTGAGTACAAGCCGCTCTTCGCCTACCTCCTCTTTGAGAGTTTTGGTAGACGGAGCTGAGTTACTCTTTCTACCGACCGAGAGAAGACCCCCGACGGTCTAGGACGGTCATCTGGTCAACGGAGAACAGATTCACTCTCCATCGCCACACGAAGAACCCAGCTTTAAACAAAGGGAAGATTCAGACATCCTCCCTCCCTTGTAACTGGAAAAGAGGGAAGAGTAGTTCTTTTGGTTGTAATCGTTTCGCTTGAATCAAGGAAATCTTTTACAGCTAAAACCACTTTCTCCGACCACCAACTTTCCGGGCCCCTACCAGAGATGGCGACTCCGCTGGGGACTACCTTCGTTACTGACAAGCGCACCGTGGTGCAAGATGACGTTCTCCGTAAGGGGAAAATGGTCGAATCCCTCGTCGTCGAGTTCGACCAGGCGAAGTATGAAGAGTTCCTCTCTTCTGGCTCCAAGAGCCCAAAGACCCGCGTCTGCCGCAGGGTCTCAAGTGGACAGCCCCCTGAAGCCCAATCTGAGGCTCTGTCGGGTGCTCCTGCTGCCCACTGTGCCAAGTTTGGTTCACGCGCCGACGCCTCCCAGAAGGCCCGCGTAACCTCAGACTCCTCTGCTGCGATCAACCGCGTCGCGCAGAACACACGCGCCAACGCCTCTCTGAAGGCCCGCGTGGTCCCCGGCACATCTACTGGTGCGATCGACCGTGTCGCACAGAACGCCCGTGTCAGCGTCTCTCAGGAGACCCGCGTGGCAAACACCCCTGGTTCTACAAACCAGGAAGTTGTTGGCTTCTCTCTTCCTCCACGGCGCAATCGGAATGCCGAGCGTCGACAGAGAAGACCGCGCGGTCAACACTCGGTCGGAACCGTTGGTTTTCTGACTGGGGTTGAACGCAGCGTACGATCCGATGCCTTGCCCGCACCTCGTCCAGTGCGAGAGGTCCGTGTTTGGCGACCCAAACGCGAGACTCCCCAAGTTGAGCCCTCTGAAGACCAACTTGCCAAACGCCGAAGCGAAGCTTCTGCGTCTTGTCAAACGCAGGAAGCACGCGCCCATAGGCGTGGGGCCCAGCAGCCCACTCTCGTCCCAGTCTCTCTGCTCCAACGCAGCAGACAGCAACGCGAAAGTCGCGTCTCATATCAACAGAGACGCCAGACGCGCGTGACGCAGCCGCGACGCAACAGCCGCGTTTCTGAAACCTGTGTCCAGGCTGAACAGCCATGACTGTCTCCCGTCGTCGACGTTGCGAGACCAGTCTCTTTAATCCCCCTCCCACAGATTTGAGGGATTATTTGACAAGGAAGAGGAGTGCCAATCAGACCACTTCTCCATGCTGCTGTCAACAGCTCATCCAGATGCTCTCTGGATGCCATTGCGAGTCAGGCGTGCACCAGCCGTCTTTAATTAGACAGCTGACCCTGATTCCCCCATCAGCCAGAGAAGACGCTCCCACAGGAGGAGAACCTTCTCAGATGTTGAATACCCGGAGCTTACTGCAAACATGACTAGCAGAAGCAAGGGAAAACACTAATGGTCAACTCAGAGGAATCTGACTCTGAACCGAGGGGGTGTATCAACACACTCGCACCCGGACAGGGGCCATTCCCCAATTGACTATAATGCCTTAGCCCGCGGCATTAGAATGGGTGGTTCTCACTCCGCTATAGTGGAGTCGCAGGCTTCAAACTCTTCGTCGAGAAGGAGGCTTCCGCCTACATGGCCGACACTCCTGAGGAGACGACCAGGCGTTTAGAACAGACGCAGAAGCACCAGATGGATATAATCGCCTCTCAACAGAGATCCATTGACTCCCTCAAGCATATGCTTGAGAAATTGCTTGAAGAAAGAGCGAGATCTCCTCCTAGACGACCGAAGGGGAAAGGGAGAAAGGGAGGAAGCCCACCCTCCGAATCTTCTGACGAGACACGACGATCTACCTCGGATGTGTCCAAGCCCTCGTCGCAGGCAATGAAGCGACCAGACCCCGGGAAGGCTCATGCTAAAAGAATGAGTCACTGGAGCAGCGCCTCGAGGCCCTTACCAACCGTAAAGGCCTCCAAGAAGCTGGGGTAGTCCGGCCCTATCCGGCCGAGTGGGACTTAGTCCCGTACCCTCCTAAGTTCAAGGCTCCAACTCTCCAAGCATTCGACGGGAAGGGGTCACCCAACCAGCACATCTACTACTTCAAATCCCAGACCGGGAATGTGGTAGATAACGATGCCATCCTGGCGCGACTGTTCATCGCACCCTGAAAGGGTTGGCCTTTGAATGGTTCATGAAGCTCCCCGAAGTTCCATCAAGAACTGGGGCGACTTGGAGAAGCTGTTTCTAAACGACGCTTCTTCGAAGATGATTCGGAGGTCACAATGCCTACCCTTTTAGCTACAAAACAGCGAAGGGAGAGTCCCGTCAAGTCTTTCGTAGAAGATTTCGGAACATGGCACTCCGATGTCCCAAGCGGCATGACCCAGGCCACCCTGGTGGAAACATGTCG